>LOJH01027031.1:0-10502 GCA_001685095.1 Ellobius talpinus
TTAGCAATTGCTCCCTTAGCCTACATCTAACCACAGTGAACTGATTTCAGGTTTTTCTTGTTTTTCAATTTGGCTGTGATGATTTTTAGAGTGAATCTTTGAGCATTTATCCTGTTTGTAGTTTGCTCTATACTCCCTGCACCCCACATTTCATAAGTTTCTGACATTCTACAATTTTTTTCAGCCCTGCGCTCTCTCACTCTTTCTCTCTACCCCCCTCTTTCTTTTTGGGACTTTGACAATTGAATGAATGCTAGATAATTTATTATGGTTTCATGGGTACCTAAAGCTCTGCTTATTTTTAGCTTCTGTTTTCTTTTTGTTGATGGGATTGGCTAACTATTAACAGGATTATCTGGAATTTGAGGTTGGCCTGAGCTGCATAGCCGGGTTCTGTCAAAGATCAAGTACTTCAAGTGGAGTCTTCATCTTTTCATTTTTACATTCTGATGCTGAGCATACTGTATAGTATCTTCTTAATTGCCCCCATGATTAAAGTTCTAAAGTATGTGTTTATATTTCTCTCCATATACATATTGCTCTAGTTAGCTTTTTATTCTATGATAAAACACCATGATCAAAAGTAACTTGGGAGGGAAAGGATTTATTTGGCCTATAAGTTACAGCCCATCATCAGAGGAAGCCAAGGCAGGTACTTAAGGCAGAAAACATGGAAGAATGAGGTTTGCTTGCTTGTTTCCTGGCTTGCTGTCTGCCTAGGGATGGCACTGCTCTTCCTTGTTTTGTTTTTTGAGACAAGGTTTCTCTCAAACAGTCCTGACTGTTCTGGATTTCACTCTATAGACCAGCTTGGCTTCAAACTCACAGAGATCTGCCTGCCTCTGCCTCTGCCTCCAGAGTGCTGGGATCACCGGTATTAAAGGCGCGCTCCATCACTGCCTGGCAATACTTCTACTTTAATATAGGCAGGCATCATTAAAGGACTACTACACATATCTTCAGTTTCATATACTTTGATTCTTATTCTCAGTATCTTATCTTTTTAGTTATTTAAAGTTAATATAATGATTGGGGAGATGGCTCAGTGGGTAAGGGCACTTCCACCAAATCTCATGACCTGAGTTTGCTTCCCAGGACCCACATGGTTGAAGTTTCAGACCGTAAATTAACCTGTAAGCCCCATCTGCCCAAGGACCAGGTAACTTCCTGGGATGCTGGGAATTGGTAGCTCTTGGAAAATAGCAACAAAGCCTCATGGGAAAGTACAGTGACCTATGAATTTTGTTCATATAAGCCCCACCAACATATGTCTGGAGGCCACTTACCAGGCAAGTTTCCAGGTGATGATCCTGACCAAATTCCATCTTGGTCAGTATTCAACACTTTAATGCTTGCTTTAATTTGGCCAAAATGGTGGAACTGTTTTTTTTTTTCCTGGCAAATTTCAGGATTAACAGAAGGAGAGAACTAATTCCTGCAAGTTGTCTTCTGCCCTCAGTATGTGCCATGGCACATGGGTATGCTCCCCAGACTTATACACAAACAAATATATGTTATTTTTTAATAAATAAAAATAACTGGACAGTGGTGGCACAAGTCTTTAATCCCAGCACTCGGGAGGCAGAAGCAGGTGGATCTCTGAGAGTTCGAGGCCAGCCTGGTCTGTAGAGCTAGTTATAGGACAGCTAGGGCTGTTACATAGAGAAACCCTGTCTCGAAAACTGAAACAAAATAAAAACCCAAAATAAATAAATTTAATGCCAGTTTTAGTTTCCAGTTCTTCTAGTTTTACTTTCTTTTTCTTTTTTTTTTAGATTTATTTATTTTGTTTACAGTGTTCTGTCTGCATGTGTGCCTGTAGGCCAGNGTGGCACAAGTCTTTAATCCCAGCACTCGGGAGGCAGAAGCAGGTGGATCTCTGAGAGTTCGAGGCCAGCCTGGTCTGTAGAGCTAGTTATAGGACAGCTAGGGCTGTTACATAGAGAAACCCTGTCTCGAAAACTGAAACAAAATAAAAACCCAAAATAAATAAATTTAATGCCAGTTTTAGTTTCCAGTTCTTCTAGTTTTACTTTCTTTTTCTTTTTTTTTTAGATTTATTTATTTTGTTTACAGTGTTCTGTCTGCATGTGTGCCTGTAGGCCAGAAGAGGGCACCAGATTTCATTACAGATGGTTGTGAGCCACCATGTGGTTGCTGCGAATTGAACTGAGGACCTCTGGAAGAATAATCAGTGCTCTTAACCTCTGAGCCATCTCTCCAGTCCCCTAGTTTTACTTTCTAAAGATATAAGTGACAAGCTAAACCATTCATGACTGTCTCAAACTAATTATTTCTACCTTTTAAAGAGCTAAGTACAGTTATAATTTAGTACATTCTGTGCAAGGGGACAACAGTATAGCTACCCTGAAAGCCACAGAAGATTATGCGCAGCATCAGCTAACTTGGACTCTGCCAGCCAAACATCTCCTTTTTTTGAGTGATTTTACCTCGGTTTCTCTACAAAAAGCACATCATAACAACCGAATCTATCAATCATAATTAGGGGTGTAATGTGAAGCTCACTCTGACACTCAGGTTTTACCTCCTACTTCCTAAAATATTCTGAGTAATTCGGGAGTGTTTTAAACCCCCTCCCCAGTCCCTTAAAATGATAGAAAAACAGTGCAGTGGGAACTTTGCACTCATCTGTGCTTGGCCATTGTGATCTCTGACACCACAGTGTATGTACGTTGATAAGTAGTAAATACAACTAACATTATGCCACTTTTGCTCCTCCTGTGCCAGACTCAAAATTGACTTTGGACCCATTCCAAGCAATAAAGCCTCATTAAGTAGAAGACCAGGCAGGTGTCAAGGCACATCTTTCTAAGCTTTGGGAAGCTGAGAGCCTCCACTGACCCCACTAGCCAGGTGGGGAAGATCTAAGAACAAAGTCAGCAGAGAACGAGGATTGGGGTGTGTGGTGGTTTGAAAGAAAATGGCCTCCAAAAGGAGTGACACTATGAGGAGGTGTGGCCTTGTTGGAGGAAATGTGTCACTGTGGGGATGGGCTTTGAGGTCTCTCTTGCTCAAGCTTCCCTCAATTGGACTGTTCAGTCGATTTCCTGTTGCCTGCAGGGACTCTCAGCTATTTATCCAGCATTACATCTGCCTGCATGTGACCATGCTCCCTATCATGTTCAAATTGTGGAGTCTCTACATTCAATTACAACTTCTTTCAAGGGTGAAATGCGTTCTTTAAAGGGTGTGTTCTGTCAGGTAGACAAGATGGCTTAGTGACTAAAGGCACTTGGACCAGACCTAACAACTGGGGTTCCATCCCCAGGATCCACATTGTGGGAGTAAAAAACCAATTTCCACAAGTTGTCCTGTGATCTCCCCATGTGTACTGTGGCACATACATACAATAAGTAACAAAAGGAAATAACAGTGTTCTTACAGGTAGTATTGTTTTCAAAGCAGAAGCAAGCAACATTCATCTAGGTCTTTTAACTCAATCTATGAATTGATGACTGGACAGTGGTGGCACACACCTTTAATACCAGAGGTCAGGAGACAGAGGCAGGTGGATCTCTGAGAGTTCAAGGCCAGACCGAGTTCCATGACAGCCAGGGCATTTACACAGAGAAACCCTGTCTCAAAAAAAAAACAAAAACAAATTTATATTTTAAATAGACCAATCATTTTCAATTTCAGGAAGAATAAATGTACTTTTTCCTATTTCTCATTAAACACAACTATAAATTCTGAGATTAACATGATACAAACCCACAAATTCTCTGATAGGAAGAAGACAAACTAAACAGTGACATGGGAAAAGTTGTTATTAGTTTGATCAATTTTGGTTTATAAACCAACCTAAGTGAGATTAAGCAAACCACATTTAGACAAAACTGTGCCTTCCTTTCTAAATAACATCCTGGAGGTGCTGTTTTCTAGTTTGGCTTCCTACTGTAGTCATTCATCTGTTTGTCAAATCTTGCTACTTAATTTTTTATTTTAAAAAGCAGGAAAGAATAATAATTCTTAGATTTTTATTTGGCTGTGTACTCAGAAAACCAGAATACTTGAAACTTCATGGAAACTGTGAACTTCTTTTAGGAAATTCATATTTATATCACATTTTACTGTAGTTTCATAGTGTCCAAAGACCCAAATTAGAGTGATCTGAACCAAGTAATTACAGAGTAAAAAAAACAGCAAAACTTCAAGAAATTTGAGCCATAGATGAATAAGTGGAAGAAAGTTTGGGAGTGGAGTAAGACAGGCTTGAAATTACATTTGTATCAACCTGGAAGAAGAAACTGAATCAGTTGGGGGGGACTGATCTTGTTCCTTTGGCACCCCCCACCCCACAGGAGATAACAACTGGGGTCTTTCTGTAAGAACCTGTTGATACTAGAACAAAAATACTTTAGCCAGCTCCCTGGAGCAAAAAGCTTCCTTTATTTGGAGATAGCTCTGTTCCTAAGGCTCCTTCCTCACTTGGTTGTGACCTTTTTTAGGATCTAGCACAAAGCTGTGGATTGTCTTCTAAGAGAATGCCTGTATGTGTGTTCATACATATGGTTTTATTAGCTCACAGGCCACATGAAAGCCCTCTGTGTTCTCTTCACATTGTGTCAGTGGTCCCTGCTTTTATTTTTCCTCAACATTTCCCCTCCATACCTTCTTTACCTTTTTTGGAGACAGGATTTCACAGAATAGTCTTGCTTGGCCCTGAACCTGTGATCCTTCTGCCTTCATCTCCCAAGTGCTGGGATTACAGGCTTGTACCATGCCCAGTTCATTTTCTCTTTGCTGAGACAAACTGGTCTGTTTTATCTTTCTTCTAAATTGTACTTGCCCTTTTTCCTTCTTGGTTTTATTTTTATATTTGTTTGTTTCCCCACACCCTGCTTTCATATTTGTGTGTTAATAAGAATGCTTACTAAGTACTAGAAACTTGGTCTTGAGTAGTTTAGTTTAAAGAGCTTCCTGGATTCTGAAAGTGAACTACAGAATGGGTGTTTTCACCTGGCGTTAGGATTGGAAGAGGGACCTTACCCTGTGAGGATTCTCTTAGCCGTGGTTTTCTGTCCATGATGTTGTTTCATCCCATAACTAGAGGCAAGTTACCAGCTTCTACCAGGTATACTCCTAACTTTTTTTTCCCATCCTTCCTTCTTTCCTTTCTTTTTTTCTGAGACAGGGTTTCTTTTGGTGTAGACAAAGTGTAGCCTTGTAGGCTTTCCTGGAACTCACTCTGTAGACCAGGCTGGCCTTGAGCTCACAGAGATCTGCCTGCCTCTGCCTCCTGAGTGCTGGGATTAAAGGCGTGTGCCACCACCACCCGGCCTGTTCTTAATTTTTCTGTTCAACGATCTGTTTTTATTTTTTCCCCTTAGTTCTAATGGAGCAAACCTTGGAGGAGTCTAGCTTAACTTGACTTGAGGCAATGCTTGTACTGTTTTTAGTGGCCAAGGGTTGGACTTACGTCCAGGGACATGATTGAAGCTGATCTAAAGTGTATAGCTAGAATTTGAAAAAGAGTTCCCCCAAAGAGGCTGTAGACAGGCAGTTTGCAGAATATAGGAGAGTTGCCAGGCAGACAAAGTATGCTACCTACATATCCTAGGTCTTTCCACATTATACTTTGTGCCAGAATGGCAATTGACACCAGCTACTATAAAGGCCAGGGAAGTGTAGGCAGAAAGTGAAGTTCTGGATCACATAGAAATTTTTGATGATAAAAGTTTTAAGTGATATAAAGAAAGAAGAATAAAATATCTTTGAATGAATATGTTCATGTCTGACTCTCCAAGTTATAAATTTCTTGATGCCAAAGATTTTGTTCTTTTGATAATCACTATTACAGAATATATCTATTATACAGTGAAAACAATACTCAATTTAAAAAAACAGCAATAACAAACAACCAATAGGGCTGAGGAAGGGACCCAGTTGTGGAAACTGGTGTTGTAAGCAGAAGCACTTGAGTGTAATCCCCAGAACACATGAAAGAGAGCCAAGTGTGGTAGTACGTTTGTAATCTCCAATTTGGGGAACTGAAGAGAGGTAGATAGATATTTACTTTTTTTAGGGGCCAGTTGGCCAGTACTGGGCTAATGAAAGACTGTTTCCAAGAAAATAAAAAAATAAGAGGTGAATGATGCCTGAGTAATGACACCTGAATTGTTCCCTGTGTACACATACATACCTAACAAATACAAAACACCTTGGTATGGTTTGTGTACAGTTGACAACAAATAAAGTTGTGATAGTTTTATGTGCTAACTCAGCTGGTCTACACCGCCCAGATATTTTGATTCATTATTATTCTAGATGTTTCTGTGACGATGTCTCTTGTATGAGAGTAACCTGTAAGTTTAGATTTTGAGCAAAGCACATTAACTTCCATAATGTTTGGGCATCATACAGTTTGTGGAATGGTTGGATAGAACAAAGACTGATCTGAGCAAGAAAGAATTCTCTGTACTGTGACTGCCCTTAAACTCCCTGGATCTCATCAGTCCTGCAGATTTTGGATCTGCTAAGCTTTTGGTCATGTAAGTCAAATCTTTGAAAGAAATTCCCCTCCCGTATAACATTTATACACATACACGCTCCGTGTTTGGTATGTTACTCTGGAAACTCTACCTAATAAACAGTATAGCTGCTCCACACCCTTAAGTTTTTTACCACCACAGTTAGGTGCTCGAGAAAGGACTGAAGTTCACATTCAGACTCTTGCAGAGACTTCCAATCCTGGTTGATTATGTGTTTTGTTACTCTGGTAGACTAGATGCGCACTCTAGAGAGTGTGAGGTATGCAGGGCAGTTCATTAGCAGTGCCATCAGAACTTCATCTGTTTGGGGAGAGAGCAGATAACCAGAGGAAGCAGTGTGGGAATGGTACCTGTGCAAAAATATTATGTTTTCATAATAGCACAGCAGTGGGCCATGAGACCATGCTGCAGGTCTCTGAAGTGGCAGCAGGCAGCAGGTCCTGAGAGCAGCCAATCCTAGGCAGGGATGGTGCAGTTCCCCCAGTGGCTGCAGCAGGCCATGAGTTCCAGGCAGGAAGCCACATGGTAGGTGAAAGACCTTGATGGGACAGCCAGTCTCATGAGGAGAAACAGACAGATGGGCACACCACGGGACCACGCTGCAGGTCTCTGAAGGTAGCTGGTCCTGGGCAGGGAGCCACATGATGGGCGAGAGACAGAGACATGGATAGGCACACTATGCGGAGTGAGGTTGGATATTTATTTAGTGGGTTATGGAGGGGAAAGGGGAGAAGAGGAAAAGAGGAGAGAGAGAGAGGGAGAGAGAGAGAGAGAAGGGGACAAGTGGAGAGAGACAGAAGCTGCCTCTTCAAGAGGGAGATGGAAAAGGGAAGAGACTCAGGTTGGAAGCTGAAGATCAACTTGCCTCAGCGGATGGGGGAGGGAGTGGGCGTGGCTTGTCTTTTAAAGGGACATAGCAAACCATTTCACATGTAGAAATTATATGTCTGTGGGGTATATATTATGATGTTTTGTTTGATACATGTGTTAATTTTATGATGTTTGAATTAGGTACACCTACTAAAATATCTATCATTTTTTTGTGATGAAAGCATCATCAGTCCTATGCTCCGATTTATTTTTGTATGCATGGGTGTGCATTTGTGTGGAGGCCAGAGGATAACATTAGGAAGTCAGTCATTTCTCTCCTTGCACCATGTGATCCAGAGATTGAACTCAGGTTGTCAGGCTTGACAACAAGTGCTTTTACCTACTAGGTGTAGCACCCCACATCTTCTTTCCTCCTTCCTTGTTTGAAGTATACAATGTGTTGTTATGTACAATTCCTCCACAGTAGGAGACAAACTTCTCTTTCTGATTTAATACTCAATGTAAACTTTCCTTCTTCTTGTTTCTGCTGGCCTCAGCCTTTGGTAAACACGATTCCATTCTCAGCTTTTATCAAGTAAATTTTGCATTGCATTATTTATTTACTTTTTTGCATGCCAATACTTAGCACATATGTATGTGTATTGTGTGTGCAGCGGCGTA
The DNA here is from genome assembly GCA_001685095.1 of Ellobius talpinus. NCBI lineage: Eukaryota > Metazoa > Chordata > Mammalia > Rodentia > Cricetidae > Ellobius > Ellobius talpinus. The sequence continues at coordinate 8,004 of LOJH01027031.1, forward strand.
GTTTGTGTGTGGAGGCTAAAGGACAACTTGCAGGAAAGAGTCAGTTTTCTCCTTTCAGCATGTATGGGGTTCCAGGGATTGAAGTCGGGTTGTCAGGCTTGACACTATGTCTGTTTACATGTTGATCCATCTTACTGGCCTGAAAAAAACTTCAAAAAACCTAGATATGAATGAGATCAAGTAATGTTTACTCTTCTGGATGATTTATTTCATTGAATATAATGTCTTCCAGTCTCATGCATTTTGCTATACAGATGATGGGATTTCCTTTTTATAATTGAATAAAATTAATGCATATTCACATATTTTTCATGGATGAGTTGTATTTCATCACACATATTTATCTTATTTTCTTTATCCATTTTATCTGTTACTGGACACTGGTTAATTATATTGATTATTGTGACTGATATTAAACATGAGAGTGAAGATGTTTCTTCTACTTTCTCATTTTTAATAAGTACCAAGGTGTGATTGCTGAATCATATGGTTAAGGAGTTTCCATGCAGGATTGCTACAGCATTCCTCCTTATAGTGTGTGAGCATTGTTTCTTCCCTGTCCTCTCACCACAGTTCATACCTGTTTGATGTGTCTTGCTGTAGCTTTAATTTGCATTTGTCTTGTAACGTGTCATTCAGCATTCTTTGGTAAACCTATCCACTTTAAAAAAAATTTAGTTTTTAGCCTTTGAGAATTTCATATAATGTATCTTGAACATATTTATCTCAAACTCCCAGATTTCCTTTTCATTCATGTTTGTTTTACTGTGCAGTTTTTTAGTTTTATGTAGTCCATACTGTAAGCCTACACAGTCCCATATTTTGATATCCATGGTTGCCAGTACTTTTATTTGAAGGTTGTTCTTTTTTTTCATTCTGTGTTCTTATTACTTCTGGCAAAGACCTGTTTGCTGTGATGGCTAGTTTACTTCCAGGTCCTCTCTAGTCCTGTTTCAGGCTAATGCTATGTTGTTTGACTTCTGCTTTGAGACACGTTGTAGAGTCCTTTAGTGTAAAGCTTCCTGCCCACCTCTCCCCAAATTTCTTTAGTTATTGGAGTCTGTTACATGATTCTTTATAGATTTTAAGAATTTTTTTTTCTCGCTGGTATTGAGAAAAATGTTACTATTTTGCTAGAGATTGAGCTGAATCTGATCACTTTGGTAGTTTGGACTTTCTAACGTACTGATTTAGTCTGCCAGCCTCTGCACATTGGAGTCTTTTTCTGTTTTCTGTGTCCTCAAGTACTGGACAGTTCTTGCTTTAGAAGGGGCAAACATAACAGGTCTGTCATTTTGGGGGAAGGGACAGAGCTTTTTGTGTAATTGAATTTCCTTTTAATTAAACAGGGATATTCAATATCTGATTTCTTTTTAAGTTTTTTGTTTTTTGAGACAGAGTCTCATGTAGCCCAGGCTAACTGTGGTCTTCTGATCCTCTTCTAACTCTCCAGTGCCAAGATTGCAGGTGTGCTCCATCAGACTTGGCTGTGTATCCACTTTACTCAACTCTCATTGACAGCATGTTAGGCTGTTTCCTAGCAGAACACATATCTATAGTGCTAATCATCCTGCCATTACTTTCCATAGCAAAGTCATCTGGAGAGTTAAACATGGTAGATAAAATTCTGTCTTGTCTAGAGTTTCTGCCCCAAAGAACTCAGTTTCATGAGTTTTAGTCCATTCTTTCCAACAGTAGCAAAAGTAATGTGCATGGAAACTTATTTTTAAGAATTTTTTATGTTATTTTTGTCTGCCTGCATTTATGTCTGTGCTCTGTATGCACGCAGTGCCCTTGGAGTCCAGAAGGGGCATTAGACCCCCTGACTGGAGTAAACAGTTGTGAACTGCCATGTGGGTGCTGGGAATTGCCAGTGCTCTTAACCACCGAAGCATCTCCCCCCCCCCACAGGTATATATTAGTATATTTAGTTAGTTTGTAATATGTTCACCACATATTTAATGTTACTTTGGAGAAAAACAATACACTATAAGAAGTATCACTTGCCTGATGGAGTCCTGGCTTTTGATTAGGTGGGCTCTGCCTGACATTTTGAGTAGGTGTAACTGCAGGGCTTAGTCTGGTCTTATTTCCAGGCTGCAGTCTTTGCACATCTTAGAAGCTCTTAATCTCCAGACATGCGCGAGGTACCTCCCCACCTGGCAGACTGATTGAGCTGCTTGTGCTGGGAGGGGTTCCTGTGTCCATCTGTGCGAGAACAGGTCAGATAGCATGTTGTCAGAAATGTGTTTGAAACTCATTTTAAAAAGAAATTGGTGAGTCTATCTTGATAGTTAACTTTACAATTTCTCAGTGATTCTTTCAAGTGTTCTTTGTGATACTGAGGAACCATGAGAATTAATCTTTTTTAAAATATTTTTTTATTTTATTATGTATACAGAGCTCTGCCTGAATGTATCCCTGTAGGCCAGAAGAGGGCACCAAATCTCATTCCAGATGGTTGTGAGCCACCATGTGGTTGCTGGGAATTGAACTCAG
>LOJH01027032.1:0-13264 GCA_001685095.1 Ellobius talpinus
GATAGATAGATAGATAGATAGATAGATGATAGACAGACAGACAGACAGACAGACCGATCGATCGATAGATAGATAGATGGATGATAGATAGATAGATGATAGACAGACATGGATAGATAGATGATAAACAGATAGGTAATATCTCTGTGAGTCATGCAAAAGTGCCAAAGACCACCCCCTCCTCAGTTTCCTTCTCTTATCTTCCTTGTCATCGCCGATGAGGGCCAAGCAGCCACATCCCCCATGATGCTCAGCTTGATTCAATGATAGAGAACACAGAACAAGGTTTGCACAGTGCAGTTCCAGGGGAGGCCATGTAGTTGCCCCTAGCAAGACACTTAGAAACAGCAAGCACTGAGCAATGTAGTCTAGTATGCCTGTCTTGAAGCTATGCTGTATGAAACACACAGTATAAACTGTAAAGCTGCAGCTCAGAGATGGGACTTTAATGAGGGAAAGGGAAAGTTACAACTACTTTAAATGATTCGGACTTATCTTCACTTCCAATAAACCTCAGATGATTTTTCTTACCAAAAGAAAAGCAGCCGTAAGATTTCTAAACTGAGAACCCTTTCTTCCATATAACACATATATACAATATAGGTGACTTCTTTCTCTTTAAAAATGTTATCAAAATGTTTCTAGCTCTCCAGGATTATATGTAGAGCCAAGGTAATGAATATGTATAAATGCAGATGCTCTATTGAATGTTTTTTATCTCATTTGTGTTTCTGAAGATGTATGTGATAACCTTTGTGTCTTTCAATAACATCTTCCTACACCTCAGGGAGCAAATTACCTGTATTTTCATTTCCTTTAGAGTTAGATCATTTTATAATTAAGAATGTATTGAAGCAGATTCTCCGACGTGTAAGCTACTCCCTGGGGAGTAATTTATGCAAAGAGAGCCTCTGACTTAATATCATATAAGGCAAAAACTATTCAATGGCTACCTGGGATTACTTTAGTCATTTATAATAACTATAAATAACCCACTGTTTGAAATGTTATTGTCAAACTGAAATCCATAGTACAAATTAAATCATAGTGTGATTCACTGAATTATTTTTAAAATATCTTTAATAAAGATACAATAATATGTCAAACTATGCTTATTTTCTAAAATCATTAGGGAAAAAATCATTTAATGGGTATATATATGCCCATATATATACATGACCAAAAATCTCAGAAATTTTCTCTTAGCTATGGCCTAATTAATAGATTAAGGAGAGCAACCTAGGCAGTCAAATACGAGCAAGGCCAAACCTCCTATTTCACCATCCCAAAATCGTGAAACCACTGCAGTCATATTGGCATGTCCAGTTCCCTTCCTTTATTTCTTTATCTTACAAAGAGAGAGAGAGAGAGAATTCAAATTTCTGTAGCTTAATTTAAAATAACTTAATGTATTACCCTAAGGCTAAGTGCTATATTTGTTATGTAAAGTAATAACAAACGACGGTGATGTTTTACCCTTACTTGTTTTGTGTATCTGTAAGTAGGATGATAGCAGCGTACACAAGTGTCAGCTTTATGTACAAAGCATTTTGAAGGATATTTTGCATAATTATTTTAAATTAGGAAAGGAAATAGCAGATCTTTCCAGCGTGAATCGTTTTAACAACTCTTTAGCGTACCATCAGACACAGGAATTCCTGCATTCTAAATAACCTAAGTGACGACAAAAGCGTCCCTCCAAGGTTTTATACATTCAGGTGCCTGTGAGACACCACATACAAGTGCATGTGTCCCAGTTCCACACCACATCACATGCCACAAACGCTCCTGTTTCTGTTCCAACTCCAAACCTAGCTCTCACGCATGCTAGACAAGTGCTCTACCACCCAGCCACAGCCTCGGCCCCAAGGTCATCATCTCAGTCCTGCAATTGTCTCCCTTCCAATTCTTCATCAGCTTCTATTTTCCTTATCTTTCAGCTTTTAATCTCACTTCTGCCTCTGAACCATTTTCATACTTGCTTCTTCACATCCCCTTGTCCTACCTACAGCTAATGCCTCCTCCTGTGCCATTGCCTAAGTCCTGTGTCTGGAATAACCTTCCATTGGTCTTCTGTTTTCTCTGGTTAGCCTGACAAGCTCTAGGGTTCTCTCTTCACATCTCACGTAGAGGCTGGTTTGGGGGGTTGGATTTAGGATTTTGCTCCCACTGTGCAAGCAAGCTAACATGGAGCTACATCCAAACTTGTTTTCTTCCTATTCAGTCTCCATTTTATCCATTCCTCCTGTCAGACAGGATTAGGTGAAAACCCTCCTGCCTGACTCCTGCAGCCCCAAAGTCTGGTGTCGCACTTCTGTGTAACCACATGACCCAAATTTCCCTTAAAGCCCATTGCTCCATGTGATAGCCAGCCACAATCATATCAGACCTCTGACCTGTTTTCACTCCATGCCCCTTGCCTTTCTCTGCAGTCTAATCAAATTCCACACAATCTGTAAAATGATCTGCCTTCCCAATTAGAACTGCACTGATGTGGAGAGGTTGGAATGATGAGAGTCCAGTGCTAATTACCTTACCTTAGGCTAGCTTTAGGCCCCTGGATAGCCATTCTTTTCCCACCGCTGTGTCAGAACTAACATCCTACAACTAATAGATAAAACTCTTTCAGAATCCACTAAGTTAGCAGACCATTAGCATCCTCCAGCCCAAAAGCTCAGAATGTCATCAGACAGCATCTGAGACCTATAGGAAAGCTTCCCCCATCTTGCTGTGACCACCTCTCTGATGCACCCATCATGGATTTCAAACTTGCCCTGATTTATTACTTCCTTTGTTCTGTAAAACTATAAAACTTTATGAAACTCTTTACACACTTCAACATAGAATTTGAGATAAATAAATCTATGACCTGGGCCATGGTCACTCAGATGTGCCCCAACATAAGCTATCTCTTATACTCTATTCTTAAAAGTGAACTTCTTCATCCCCAGTGAAATTAAGTGCATGTTAACTTCCTATATAACTTTTTTCTGATTTCTTCATTATTAACTTTTATTAATGAGACTATCAAAATCATTACCATATCTTCTCCTGAGTCATCAAGTCTGCGTATGCTTGAAGACATTTAAAGCATGCTCAGTTAATGTTTGGTTGGTTCGTGAACGGTATTTTCAGAGAGATGAGCAGTCCATCTAGCCACACAACATGTAAGGTCACCATAAGCCAACACTCCAGTTTTGTTTTGCTTAGTTATTTAAAACATTGAGATAAGGTCATGCAAAAACTCCTAGTGACTTCCTATTTCAAATGTAAAATCAATGTAAAGGTATGAGTTTACAGGATTTTTCTGTCATATTATTTTAAGGAAGACAAGTTTTAAAAAGAAAAAAACAGTAAAAGAAGGAGAAAACATCTGGTCTCTAAACACGCATGTGTAGGAGTGTGTGTGTGTATGTGTGTGTGTGTGCGTGTGTGTAGGGGTATGTGTGTGTGTGTGTTTAATTCAGTTTGAAAAAGCAAAGAGTGATAAATGGATGTCTTTTCCTAAGAGTAATTTTCAGCATGTGGGTTGAACAACCCTTTCATACGGCTCCTCTAAGGCTATCAGAAAACCCAGATATTTACATTACAATTAATAACAGTGATAAAATTATAATTATGAAATAACAACAAAAAATAATTTTATGGTTGGGGTCACCACATCATGAGGAATTGTATTAAAGGGTCGCGGAAACAGGAAAGTTGAGAACCACTGCCTTAGAAGAAGGCTAGGAAGGCCATTCAAATGGTAATTGATACCAAGGCCATTACTCTCACCTGCAACTGTCAGCACCTCACATAAACATCTTTGCTAGAACAGGTAAGAGCAAACACAGAAATAATAAAAACAAAAGAAGGTGATTATGGACGTTCAGAATGTCTTCTCTTGCTCTTTCAGCACAAATTGAAGTAATACCATGCAAAATTTGTGGCGACAAATCCTCCGGGATCCACTACGGCGTCATCACGTGTGAAGGCTGCAAGGTAGGGATTTCCACGTTGTGGTGTTGTGCCAAGGTTTTCAAGAAGACACACTGAGGGATGTGTGTGCCAGCTGCTGACACTGGCTGAAGAGATGCCTCATAAGCTAAGAACACTCATTGCTTTTCCAGAGGACCCAACTTCACTTCCCAGAACCCACAGAGTGGTCACAACCATCTGTAACTCCAGTCCAAGGGTATCTGAAGCTTTCTTCTGACCTCGTTGGGCACTACATATACACGGTACTCAGACATACATGCAGACAAAATACTCATACACTTCAAGTATGAAAATAGTAATAAAAATTTTGAAACACTGGAAGCATTGAATGTTAGAAGTGGACTCTAGATCAGTCAAAGTTCATCCTCACCCAAATCTTAATTTTTCAATGGGTTCCTGAAATATAAACAAAATCTTATTTGACATATGCCACTGATACAGGTATGAAAAAGAAACTGGCCATGAACACAAGACTTTTTTACATTCTGTCCAGTGTTCCCTTAGAGAGAATCCATCAACCCAATGACGAATTCATTCCTATGAGTAAGGGGTTTGGAAAACACAGGACTAAAGGAATAGCCATTACCACAGTCCTAACCTGAGATAATCAAAATTTGAAAACAAAGAACAGGGTTTTTAAAGTACTCTGAAAGAAGGAAAGAGTGAGAATAGCAAGGACCACTCTAAACAGTTCGACAATGAGTTTTAAAGGAATGGGTATAACCAGAACAAAACTCAAGAGCCATATGCAGGGGGTGTGCTAGATGATGGCAATGTCATTGGCAATATGCCAGCAGGATGAATCATTTATTTGAGTTCAGTAAACTGACAAAGATGTGGCATAGCTGTGGACTCTAGAATTCAAGCACAATCTTAGGATGACTTTTCAATATAAACAGGATAAAACAGATTATAATGGCCAAGATAGCACTGCTCTTGGGAAATTGATGGTGCCTTCACAAGTCTCACAAGTGAAGCACTTAGGATTAGAAAAGTAGAGAATAAAATTTAAAAAAAAAAGTGAAAATAACGTGAGAAAAGAAACCTTAACATAGTGGAGTGGAGACGATCATGGAGAGGATCAGTGTTACCCGTAGGCAGAGCTAGAAATGGCCCTTTATTCTATTCCTCTATAACACCAGAAGGAAGAATTATGTGTCACCCACTACCATGCCATTGTTTTTATTCCATCAATAGGAAACAATAAAGCAAATAAGAAACTGACTGTTGCTTTGATCCTTCTTCATCAGTAAGCTATTTCTCTGGGTAGGAGGACAAACCGTTTTTGTCATCAGCGTTAGTAAGTATGTAATGAGAACTCTCTCTGACAAAGGCATTCCTACAGGTTCATTCTGCAGGTTCAAGAGCCCTAGTCTAGCTGACAACCAACATACCCACTTAAGTTGTTTGCATATGAATGCTGCCTGCTCATTATTTCATTACATAACACATTTGGAAAATGTTGGAAATTCAAACTACAGAGATACAGTCATTTTAAAAAGCAATTTTAAGCTATAAGCTCTTAAATATTGGATAAGCATAACCCAACAAGTCAACGGCAGGAACAAGAGATGAGGCTGCTGTCCTCTTTTCAATCTGCTGTCAAAGAAATTATACAGTCACTAGTAAGCATATTCTGAGGTTTTTGTCAAACTGGCTATACATCACATGACTTTTATCTATTTCATTGAAAAACCCCACATGTATAAATATGCTACAAGTTTCCCCAGTAGAAATCCCATTCAAAATCAGCTGTCAATGTCAGCAGATTCAGCTATAACTCTTTGAGTTTTTGTAATAATGCTCAGGAGTCAACATGCGTGACCGTTTGAAACATCAATTCAGCCCACAAACTTCTTCAGTTCCTATTCATTCAATAAAATGTGGAAATGAACCTATTTTTCATGCCAAAAATCTCATTTGCAATAATGAGCAACAGATAAGCAAGAAATGACTCATAATTAATGTCAAATTGACTGTAAATTAGGGCTTGTGGCTGTGACTTCAGAACGTGTTCTCTGCCAACTCTTTTACTAAGTGGCACTCCAGTATCCAAAGATAAAATTCTTCCTTAAGATGTACATTCCAAGGCATCGCTAGACAGCACCAGGACACTTCGATGATGATGCTTCCTCACAGCTTTCTTGGTATATAAAACAGACATTACAGCCCCTGGGGACTTAGGTGTGTTCCTGTTCCCAGAATCCAACCAAACTGAATTCATGGAGCCCTGTTGTGCAATCACTAGTGTAGTGAACAAACCCACACATGAAGATGCAGAGGTGAACGTAGTCTTTCTTGCATGGATCTGTACTCAAGCCACAAAACCAATTTGAAATCTCTCCCCAAGGGGTCCTTGGTCATACAATCATTCTATGGTTCCTTTTGGTCAGCAATGCCCTTCACCGTGCCATACCAAAGATAAGTATGGCATACTAAGCCATACTGAAACCCAAGGCAAAACCAAAATCAGTAGTGTCAATCCTGTCTTTCTTTAAACTGTTAAGAATTTGCATGCCGATATTGATATTTAACACTTTATTAAAACATTCCCTTTTTCTAATTGCCTTGATTTTTAGTGAACTGTAAATTTCATATCCATGTTGGTCTTCTGGACTGACTACTTTATTTATCCAGCCCTGCTCCATTCTCCTAAGGAAACACAAGTGTTTGAAGGAACTTAGGGCTCTGTCGGGCCTCTTGAAGGTTTTTCACTTCCAAAGGGTAAAACTGAGAGCTATCTTTCCCCTGTGTTTCCTCATAATACTTCTGTTTAGACAATCATTTTGCTGGTGGCACTTTTCACTTGCACTGTCTCGCTGTAGGCATTTTGAGAGCAGTGATTGGGGAAACTGATTATCTGGGGGAATAAACAGGGAGCTATAACTTTCATGTCTCTGGGGAAAATGCTTATTTTCTTTGTTATATTTTCTTTGTAAGTAAACTAAGGGAGGTTGGTACCGAAAGAATTAAATAAAAATAGCAATAAACCCAGTTAAAGATTGTAAAGAGCAGTGTCCAGTCGGTTATAGTTCTTATACACCAGAAGAATTTGAACCTACCTGAAGAACTCTCACATCCTATAACCTAAAGGCAGGCATTCATTTATTACCTCTTTTATATGGAAGAAGTTGTATTTAGTGTTTCTTTGACTCAAAATGTGATTTATGATAAGATACACCGTGTGTTTCAAAAACAACTTTCTGCCCATGTGATAGTGCATAATCCCAGCACTGTGGAGGAAGAGGCAAGGCAGAGATATCTCGGTGAGTTCAAAACCAACCTGATACACAAAGTCAGTTCTAGGGCAGCCAGGGATACAAAAGTTGGATGGTGAAACTCTGCCTCAAGAAAAAAATTGATACTTTCTGGCTAATTTGATTTTTTTTCAGATTTGGAAAAATACATTTTAGAATGTGGGACAAAAATGGAGCTAACGCTGAGCCCACATTCCTTGATGCTGTGCCTCCTACCAAGACCCACAGCCTTAGTTCAAACCCAGGCTCATATCTCATTCAGACTTTGTCCTCCTTGGTTTAGCAGCAACATGCCTCTTTGATGTTCCTTCTCTGTTGTCCTTTTGGGGCAAAGCCTTTTTCTCTTCAAAGAAATTCTTTCAGTAAACATTGAATGAATGAATTAATGAATGAAGAACTGAAGAAAGATACTGCCACGTGTCCATAAATATGCACATATATTCTGCTCAGAACCATCTATAAGTGCTCCAAGAAGCAGTCGAAAACTTTTGAAGGATTAAGCCCAGCTGTACTTGGTGTAGAACGTCTATCAGTGTATATGCTAATGTTGCCCTTTCTGAGTCTCCTGCCCTCGCTTTCTCTTTTCCTCTCTAGGGATTCTTCAGGAGGAGCCAGCAGAACAATGCCTCTTACTCCTGCCCAAGGCAGAGAAACTGTTTAATTGACAGAACCAACAGGAACCGTTGCCAACACTGCCGACTGCAGAAGTGTCTTGCCCTAGGAATGTCGAGAGATGGTAAGCCTCTGCCTTCCTGTTTCTTAGAGGTTTCAAATGGATGTTTGGCTAGAGGCTATTCAAGCCACTGAAAGAGTTTTAACTCAGGGAATTGGGAATATGAAGAAAAGAGATCCAGAGTGCTGGTTGTGAATTAAGAAGTAAAGCGGGGACATAATCAAACACAGAATTGCCTGGGAAAGAAGCAGAGAAAGGACGGTGGTGGGGATTTGCAGAGCAGCCTACGCTATCTAGGTTAAGTGAAGTCTAGGTGAGGATAGATAGTAAATGGCTACCTGGCCACATTTCCTGGGAAGGAAAGCTTTCCTGGGATGTGAGACTTTCAGGACTAAAGTCAGAAAGCTCTAGGTGAAGGAAGAGAAACCATTCGTCTGCCAGAACAATCTGACGTACACAAGTGCATGGAGATACTAGGAACAGAACATGTCTCCATGGGAAGTGAGGCAGTTCATTTGCTGTTCATAGATACCCAGTGAGAGACCTGGACTATTCTGAGCCATGATGAAGAGTGCAAATGCATTCGGGGTCCTGCGTTTCCATTCAGATGATAGAGTGTGTGTTCCTCCTCCACACACAACCAATTGCTTAGATTCATGATACAAGGTGAAAAATTCAAGCATGGTAAATAAAGAATTTTGCCGCTTTTTTCCATTTTTGGTCATTCATGCACATCCTTATACTATGAACATTGGCCCCAGCTTTCTTGCAACTCTATAGTGTGTTATAAATGGCCTTGTATCTTGAATCAATCCCACTAGCATCAGGGCTGATGGGGTCTTACCTGTCCCAGGACGTGATGGCAGCATATGGCACTGAATAACCCTAAAGTTCTGCAGCTATGGTGTTTCACTTGGTCCAATTAGAACTTGAGAATGAACTATTCTTCCCATCTGCTGATGCAGAAAACCCTGACAAAGTGCTTTAGCGGCAGTTCAGGAGCCAGGGTGAGATGTGCTCACATCTCCCTCAATGATACAGTAGTATCTTCACTTTGGTAAACGCATTTGCTGTCTGCCACTTATGGCTGGCTCTCGCCTCACCTCATCTGGTCACTGGAACATCACGGCTTCTGGTAAGCAGATGCCTTACCATTCACATCATTGGCTTCCTATCCCCTGAGCAGGTACCTTGAATCTTGTCCTCCTGGTGTCTATTCTCTTTGTTTGTTTGGTATTTTGGTTGGTTTGTTGGTTGCTTATTGAAATAGACTGCCTATTGTCCAGGCTGGCTTTGGACTCACTGTGTAGACAAGAATGGTCTTCCTGCCTTGTTCTGGAATTATAAATACATGCCCCATGCCTGGCTTCTACTTTTCTGTTAACTGGACTCTACAAATCAATCGTCAGCAGAAATGAGAAATGCTTGATATCAATATGAAGATATTGAACCACATCCCCCCAAAATAAATAGCCTAAAATTTACAATGCAAAAATTTAGAAGGTGAAAAATTAATTTAATTTATAATTTTAAAGTATATAAAGTATGTTCTCATAGATGAAAACCTTTATGAAAACACTGGTGATGCCCTGTGCACAGACAAGATTCGCAGAAAAATGTTCTCTATCCAGAACTGGGTTAAGTGACACATATCACTAAATGATTTAACTTTCAACTAAAAGTCAACATTCGGGACTTTAGTCTCACTTCTTCATTGAAAGTGTTCAATAGTCACTGACATACTACCATGGAAGAAGCTACATTCTACATTTGAAGTTTCTCTCAGGACTGACATGAGAGAGAATTTAAAATGAGTCGAATGAGTCAGACTTCTCATACAAAGTTTGGATCCCTAAAGGTGTTGGCTCATCTCCAGTTCTAAAAGAGTTAAATCAGGACCAGTTTAACTAGCACAAAGCAGGTAGAAACCCAGAGACATGGAGACTTAGAGACAGTAAGACACTACCATTTCCAAATGACCCCAGAGTCACAGGTGATGGTTACATAGCTGGAGTCTCAAAAACACCTGCTCAATCCTCCTGCAGCAGGAACTAGAAATCTTTGATGGAGCAATGACTTTTAATTTCTAGTCACCCTGAAACCTTCTGTTGTACTTAGACTCCCACACTGTAAACAAAAGTGACGTGATTTCTGACCCTCCTACACAGAAGTGTCCTTTGTATGTACTGGGTATTGATGTTGTCATCCTGAGTATTTGTGAATCAGTTGCAAGGTGTACAGACTCATGCTGGTTCTCTTAAACCGTAGTAGTTTAGCAAGAAGCTGTCTCTATACTGAAACGAATGCCATTAGCAGAAGAAATCAGGTTTGTAAGAGACAAACAGCTAAAATGTGTGCTGTGCTCACCCATGAGGAGCACATGCAAATACTTGAAAATATAACAGTAGATGGCCTTTGTTAAAGTGGAGCTTTGAATACATCAAGGAGTCTGCAGATAATAGCCAGAAAATGTTTCTGTGCCAGAGAAGTTCAGTTGGTGTATTTCCATGGTGTACTGTACATTTCCCCCCAGAGTAGACTGCCAGCTTTATTGCAGGAGAGGATATAAAACTAAAACACTTTTCTGAAATAAATGAAAAACTTGTGCTGGAGTCGTTTTGTAGTCATTGTCTGTGAAAGTCTTTGATTTAAGACAAAGCCTGAGAATTCCAAGCTTTGGCCTCTTTAAGTTACCTCTTTCTAGATATTCCAATTGTTCTGTCACCTGACAAGCCAGCCTCGTGCAACAGATGTACATTTCCCTGTTGAGTCCTCAGACAATTACAGCGGAGCCCCTGGCAACATACTTTTCCAACATCATTAGCTCTAATTACAAGGACTGTAGTCAACAGCACATGGAGGCGTGCTTTGGCGGCAGGGCAGTCTGTGACCCTGCTGATGGTAGATGGCCTTGCTTGGGTGATAGAAGAGGCCTGAATCAGCTTCGCATACTTTGTTGTTCAGCAATCTAGTCCAGGCATGCCCTTGCGTGGTGAGGTGCCCAGTCAAACAGGCCCTTTTCAAGTCTCTGCTTATAGCACATTTGTCAATAACCCATTGACCTAGGCAGTTCATGTGGCTGGGAGTTCAGGGTTGGACATCACACTGGCACAGAATAAAGGAGAGTTGGGAATAGTCATGGAGAACGTGAAAGGGTGCAAGGAAAGGGAATCAGGGTCATTAATACAATCACTCTACCTCAGAGTTCATAGACTTGAGGGTTAAATGGCAAGTGTTTGAAAGGCAGTTCTGATGCCATGAAGAAAACTGGCTCACTCTTGATTTTTAATTCCTAAGATTTAAGCCTGTGAATGCACACTATTCTATAAAACTACTGCAAAATTTTAATCTTATGCGATAGAGTTTGTTCTTATATAGAGAAGACTAGAGCTGTCATTAGAGCCACCTGAGCTGACGTAAATGCAAATGCAAAGGCACAAAAGTCAGCAATAGAGAAGGTGAATACCACTTTCTTGGGACACAGTTCTCCTGAGTCAATGTTCAATATTATTTTATTTTCCTTATAAAATGGCATCTTCCTCTAGAGAGCAATATGTAAATTATTTGTAATGACATAATATAAAATCACGAGGAAAAGTTTCCCTAACCATTCGGTAGACTTCTGCTGTCCATGATCTAGCTGAAATGCCACTACACTCAAAAAGAAAAAAAGATCCAAGAAGAAGCAGAGTCTAAGGACAACAGTGTCTACACAGCGAGTTAAATGCAACAAAAGGGTCCAAACCAATTCTAGACCCGGTAAAAGCGACAACCGAGAAGGCAAAAGGCATTTGCTAGTAGGTAATTAGATTGTTTCTCTTCATTGAGAAAAACTACAGGATAACTACCATTTCATCTTCCTATTTAGGCAGCATTGAAAAGCCAGAGTTCAGGAATTTTCTTTTAGAAAGATTAAGGAGTAAGAAGAAAGAGGAAGAGACTGGGGGAGTTCAAGTCCAGCCAGTCACAGCCTCAATCTGGCAGGCAAAGAGAGAACATGCCACTCTACCTAAGAATATCTAAAGACTCTGTCACCCTGCACACCTTATTATCCAGGACTTAATCACACAGTCACACTGCTCAGCAATTAGGGCTGGGAAGTGTGGTCTCCATTTTGAACAATCCATATTCAGATAAGATTTGATAGCATCATTCCCAATGCAAGAGGAAGAGGAACTTGGATAGATGCTATAGGGAGTGAATGGAAGCATCCTCGCAATGCAGGCCTCCCCTATGGACCCTCTGAGCTAATAGCCTGCAAGCACTTCTTGTGTGTCGAGGTTTTTAGAAAGAACTCCAACACTAATGAGTGAATCATGATCTGTTTCTACACTTGTCTCCCTCCTTTCTACACCCTCTGAGGTCCTGACATCAACAAAACATGAGGAAATCAGCACCACCACCAAAGAAAAAAATCAGAAACTCAGATGAGCAGAATGCAAAATGACTTGAACCAAGCCGTTTAGCATGCTAAAAGAAAGGTTGAGGGCTTGTGAGGAAGAAGTGATCCATATCAGTTAGGGACGTTGTGTTCCACAATCAGAAAGCTGTGCATGGGGATGAAAGTCTTTTTATATTACTCCCAGACACTTGGGGAGCCGCTCCCTCGGTTTCCATTAAAATGCCTGAGGATTTGGTTGCAAGAAATGAGCAGAATAAACCTTCGAGCTGGGATAGTGAGGAAAGTCGCTCTTGCTGGATCACTTGCCCTGAGTTCATACAAATGCCGCCATCCAAAGGTTCTTATCATTTGCTCCAAAATCCAAAATGGCAGCAACTGATGAGGTTTTAATACTGCCTGCATCCTTGTTCTTACCAATAAAAGATGTCCCAAACTGAAACAACGGGTTTCTTTCCAAGGGCCTGGCAATCCTAATGACAGGGACGAAAGTCAATGTTGATTACAGAGGCAATTTTAATAGCAGGAAACCTTTGCTAGTCTCATAAGGTTCATTATTTTGGTTTTGCACTTGCTATTCACAAATGGAGAGAGGGAGAGAGAGAGATGAATACACCTTCAAGTCATGGCAGTGACAAACAATACACATTTTTACATTTCTTCCTAGCTTACTGTTACTATTTGGATATTGAATGTCCCCCTAAGGGACTATGGAACCCAGGTTTGAATTGCTGAGAGGCTGTAGAACCTTTAGAGGGTGGGGCCTAGAGAGAGGCCTTAGGTCCCTCTGAAGGAAATACTGGGACCTCAGCCCCTTCCTTTTCCGCTCTTTTGCTTGCTTGAGTTGAACCGCTCTACCACACATTCTCTAGCATAGTATCCTGCTGTGCCACTGGCACAAAAGCCATTAATCCTGTGAGCCACAAAGAAACCTTCTCTACTTTTAAGCTGATC
>LOJH01027033.1:0-10916 GCA_001685095.1 Ellobius talpinus
TTTTCTTAGTTATGATAAAATATAAAGTAGATATAAATATTGTAACTGTAATTTTTATTTGATACCTGTTTTGTCATATGTAATTTTGCTATGTTAAAGTTAAAGCCTTCATTTTTGTTTAAACAGAAAAGGGAAATGGTGTGGGAAGTCTATCTGTCTATGTGTTGCTTTTTATTGGTTAATGAATAAAAATCTGGCTTGGCCTATAACATAGGAGGAGGAAGGCAGAGTTAGAGAGACACCTTGGAGCAGCAGCCAGAGTCTGACATCCCGAAATTTTGCCGGTAAGCCACTGCTATGTGGCGATACACAGATTAATGGAGATGGGTTAAATTAATATGTAAAAATTAGCCAATAAGAAGTTAGAGCTAATGGGCCAAGCAGTGATTTAATTAATACAGTTTCTGAGTGATTATTTTGGAGCTAAGCAGCTGGGCTCTCTCCTACATGAAAAGGAGTATCAATCTAATATTCAATAGCAGGCATCATGTTATAAAAACATGTGATCAAAAACACCCACAGTCACCACTACTTATAGGATTTTCACAGTTGAGTATCAATGAGGCAGAAGAATGAATTGTGCTGTGACAGTAGTTCTATCACTAAGGGGCCTGCACTGTAAGCATCATAACATGGGTTTGGTACTCTGAGCATGTGAACTGCATGGCAAAAACTAGGCACAGTGGTGTAGTTTATAATCCTAGCTGGAGCAGAAGAGACAGATGGATCACAGGATTGTTGACAAGGCAGTTTAGTCTGTTTGGCTAGTTCCAGGGCAGTTAAGGACCTTGTCTGTCTCAAAGAATAAGTGTACAGGACATGGGGAAATACTTTAGTTTCCATATACATGAACACACAGATATAGGCATACACATACACACACACAAGCCTGCATGCACACATGCATGCACTATTATTTATGATGAGAGAGTCCTAAGCCAACACAAAAAAAGAATTGAAAGGGGGTTGGAGAGATGGTTCCTAGGCCAAGATCACTGACTGCTTTTTCAGAGACACAGGGTCCATACTGATTCCCACATAGTGCCTGACAACTGTCTGTAAATCCGGTAAATCTGATTCCCTCTTCTGGCCTCCACAGGTACTGTGTGCTTGTGATACAAAGACATACATGTGGATAAAATACCCATACACAGAAAATAAATGTTCAAAATAAATGTTTAAGGACCCACAAATGCTGTGTAAGTAATAATGATTGTTGTGTCTAGTGGGGAGCAGTGAAATTAGAGAAATGAAAGTGACTCAAAACTTAAGTCCCTGGAATGTACTCCAGACATGTAGAGCATAGAATAAAAGCAAACATCAACACAATGGAATGCAAGTTCTTGACAAGGGCACAGCATTGAAAGAATGAAGAAATTTGTTAAATCTAGAAAATGAACCTTGAGATGGGACAGAGAGTTCTGACTGGCCAGTCTCTTTGTCATCATGTGAAATGTCTCTGAAGGCACAAGGGGATGAGGGGTGGCACATCAGTCAGAAACCAAAAGGTTTGATCAACATTTTTTAAAAAAAAATGTAACAGTCCCTATTCTCAGACTGTCTAAAAAAATTTCCCTATGGTTGAGCATACTGCTGGTGTACTTCCCTCCCTGAGTGGGCCCCAGAAATGAATAGTATGGGTTGGTTATGCGAGAATCTCAAATACCCTGTAATTGAGCATACTGTTGCTGATATTCCTACCCTGAGTGGGCCTCAGAAATGAATATTAGGGGTTGGTTATGCTAGAGTCTCTGTGATTTCAGCGCAACTGCTAATTGTTCCCTGGAGAATGTGGCCTTGCTTCTGGAATTTTACTGATTTCCAACAAAGGTTTATATTAAATTTCCTAGCTAAGACTGCTGTAAGGATGATTTATGCCACCATCTGTCAGAGTTCTCCATGTGACAGAGCGATTTCGTTTACAAAATACTTCTAGTATCTCCATTCTGATACAGCATTTCCTGCAGTTCTTTGTCAAGAAGTTTTAATTTAATGGTAACAAGGAAAATCCATATTTTCTTTCTCTCTAGGCAACTGGAAAGTTTCTTTCTCCTTTCTCTAGATACTTAAAAGATAAATGAAGACTAATGAAATGGGGTATTTTTCTCACCTAAATCACCATTCCAAACAGCAGCTCTATTAAGGAGTCTCCTTCCTTCTTGAGTCTAAATTATTCTTTTATTTCTTTAACAATTTCATATATATTTTCTTAACGATCTCAGATGGATGCCTGACTGCTGAGAACAATTGTGAGGAAGCCCCTTGGAGATGAAACCCAGGACAATGAGTTTTCAAATAAATAAATAAGGTGATGTCAGGTGGTAATAAGTGTCAGGAAGGAAACTTATGGATGAGTGTTGGTGGGGGAGGGAGAGAAATGACTGTTAAATTGAGGAGTCAGTGTAAACCTTGCTGACATGTTTCTGAGCAAAAACACTGGCCATGAAAATAGATGATGCTTTTTTCACAATTTTGAATTTCTTTACACTTAATTGGAAAAAATTTTATTTAAAAATTTTATTTCTCTCTCATACAATACATCCAGACTCCACTGCAGCTTCCCCTCTCCCCTCCTTTCACTACTCCTCATATACTGTCTTCTCCCCCAAATTCTCCCCACTCTTCTGACACACCTGTATTTTCCTAGATAAAAGCAGGCCTCCCAGGACATCACCGAGCATAGCACAACAAGATACAATAACACCAGCCACAAGGTTTGGTAAGGCAACCCAGTAAGAAAAAAAAAAGGTCACAAAAGCAGGTAGAAGAATCAGAAATAATTTCAGGAGTCCCCTCAAAAATGCCAAGCCAACAACCATAGCATATATGTAGAGGACCTTGCTCAGATCCATGCAGGCTTCACTGTTCCCACCTCAGTTGCTGTGATCCCCTTTTGAGTTCTGCTTAGCTGATTCTGAAGGTCATGCAGTCCTTGTGTCCTAGATCCTCATGACTCCCACAATTCCTTCTCCTCCTTGTCAATGGGATTCCCAGAGCTCCATGAGGAGGGACCCAATGGAGACCTACAACCTGGATTGTCTCTCTGCCTAATGGTATACAGGAAGTCACAGATTGGGTATTTATATGATTAAAATATACAAGTGCTTCTAGAAAGTGCCTGAAACAATTTATTTTTGTCTCCCTGGTCGTCTTTGCAATCTCTATGGACAAAGGTTATAGAGTATAGTCTAAGTCTCACTAGAAATATATGGAACTAAAAATTTAGATCAGGATGCTCTACATGATAAACCACTATCTTTATTTCTGAGCTTTCCTTCAAACTCTTGATGTCCCAGATAAATTCTCTATTATAATATCATTTAATAATTACCCTACTAAGCTGCTGTAAAAAACAAACACGTACAATTGGGTATGCTAAGAGTTCTATGTTGTCCTTGCCACTTAATGTTGATTTATTTTTACGTTTATGCATATGGGTGTTCTGTCTGAATGTCAGTACACCCATGTGAAGTTGTAGAACACGGGTCTACTGTTTGCACCAGGGAATAAGAGTTGTTAAATACACAGGCTTTGATGTTCAATGTACAATATTGACACCTGTTTTCCATCCCGAAGGCTGGAAATGGACATGTTACTATGTTAATCTTTGCTATTATAAAGCCAACCCTCACCGAATCCATCAGAATCCTGAGCATTATTTCTCAGTTAATAGAGCCCATCCTCATGAAAGAGGTCATGGGTACTTTGCAACATTTTCTGTATATGGTATCATCTAAAGATCACCAATTTATATTTCCTTCAATGGATGAATGTGACTGTCAAAACACTCAACATTTTGTTGCTTCTTAATCATGTTTTAGCAACGTTTTTGACTTTGTGTTAGTGTGTGTGTGTGTGTGTGTGTGTGTTTTCACTCATGTTATCATGTTCTATTCAACTCCTCTTTATCTTGTGGGTAGCCATCAACTGGTATTTAGGCCCGTCACAATTTTGGAGGACCTCATTGGTCTCATAACTGATTTATTTTCTTTTGTTTCATGGCAGTTTCAGAAGAACTATGCAGAAAAAGATGCAGTGAAAATCCTTTGCAAACTTAGAACTCAGAGTTTGGTAATGTCTTAAACCTACATTTTCATAGGCATTCATTACCAGTAGTAAGCAGTTTATTTGGAAGTCTCTTTTGCTTGGCATAGAGAGTGATGATTACTGCAGTCATGGCCTCTACTTTGTAATCACTGCCAAACATTCTTCTTTTCTAGATCTGTCTTTCCTACTAATACCAGATTGGTGGTGGTGGTGTTTTCCAAAATTTTGATGACCATTTTTGTCTTTAGCTTCCTCGAAAGCTGTACCTGTCCTTCTAAAGTGCCTGAAGTCTGTTTAAGCATGTATTGAGCTTGCCTATCTGATTCATATCAGCCTTGCCCTCCCTTATGTTCAGTCTCTGATCCTAAAAGCTCTGACTGTTTAAGCCCTGACAACACCTGAATATCTCAGATTTTGAATTATGAGTTCTGATCTGAATGGTCTGCTTTTAACTGAAGTGATTTCTCTAGCCCGGGAAGGTTGCTAGCCACTCCTCTTCTTATACCCTGATTGTTGTAATGTCTGTGAATGCCATCTAACTTTCTCAGAAAGAGGCAATCACTCTGCACTTGCATTGCCACTGCACTGGCACATACGTCTACAGCATCTTCTGAACCAGTATCATTATTTCTCTGTTTTTCTTGTCCCTTTGCCTATGAATAACTCAGTAACTGATTTTTTCTTACTAATGCCTGTATTTTCTACCATTTATTAATTCCTATCTATTAACTGATATTATTTTCATTCATTTTTATAAAGAGGCCTTTGCCACCTCTCAGACAGTGAACAAGAAAAAGAGAGATCAAAGTTTAGTTCCTTACTAAAAGACAGACCCTCTTCACACACCCACTGACCTCACTAGCAGGCATCATGCCATCCAAACAGATGGGCTTCCAATAGCAATGGCCAGCAGACCATGTTGTCTATCAATCAATTTTAGTAATCTCTACTTACTTGTGATATTTTTGAAAGCTCTATTCATTTCTCATTCTTGTGTCTAGGAATAAGTTGGCAAATATGAAATTATGATATGACAGTCATAAGTGTATGAAAGACACTTTGAGATGTTATAAAATGAATTAGTCTACCAAGTGCATTAGGAAGCAAAACCCTTTGATTAGAATATCATGTACAATCCATGTATATTATGTTCACACAAGTTACTCACTTGGCATTTAGTATTAATATGATATTTATTGCTTATCAGTCTTTTATTTAAATGGGGTAAATTTCATCCCACTGAATGACGAATAGAAAAATAATAAAAATAAGAACAATGATAAGATGAGGAGATACACAAATTTTGAGATCTTTTCCTATTCTGACATTTTATTTTCTTTACAATTTTTGTTTATAATCTATTTTTAATTATTGGATCTTGAAAACTATCTTTGCCATGAAATCAAATATATATCCTTTGAAATGTGTGTCTATGTACAAGTGTGTTGACATTGTATGTTTCTGCCTAGTGTGTGCTAACCAATCCCGCCTTAACTGCTTCCTTCAGATTTAAGTTTCTATCTGTCCTTAAACTCTGAGTCCCTGATGCTGACATTGTTAACTCAAAAAATTCATATTTATACTCACATTTTACCCAAATACAGATAATGTAAAACTTTTAAATTTTACAGTTACTTTTTATCCAACTACAGATAATAATGCAAAATTTCTAAAAAAAAATCTAATATAATATCTAAAACATGATTCTTAATAAAGATGTCATAATACACATCAAGGGTTTATTCTAGTTAAATGTATTCAAATCACCCTGTTTCTGAATTGTTCTGTTATCACAGTTCTATCGCCATAGGCAAATTTTTTTCATTTTAAATTTAAGCCTTTGGTTTAGACTAATTTCTTTGGCTCACTTCAGAAACCTGCTTCCAATAAGTCTCTGTTCAAATGCCTAAAGAAGCTCTGATTACAAAACAACAAAACAAAACAAACAAAGAAACACATCTGACCAGGAATTCCTTTTGGATCATGCAAGAACATGCCAAGAGTTCTTAGACAAATGGTTATTAAATTACAACACCATTTAAGCCCTGGTGGTAGTCTTGCTTTTATGAAATCTGACCCCAGAGTTTATTAGTCTAACATTTAAGCCCCAAACAAAAACAAAAACAAAAGAAACCAAAAATACTATTTATATTTATTTCATAGAATCATCCTGCACTGCAGCTCGGTACATATATATTGCTGTATTCTAGAAGTAAGCATCATTAACTATAGCATTGTGGAGAAGCTTACTCTATTGGTTACTGTTCTTACTCACTGATCAATTATCTATCAAGAGAAAAAATGTAAGGCACAGGCACTTATTTTAACTCTTGGGTTGAGAATATTACAGTTCATCATGTCAGGTCAGGCAGGTAGGAGAGCCATCTTCTGTATGCCATGCAGAGGCTGCTTGCTCACATCTCAAGTGACCAGGGATCACTGAGAAAGGGATGCTGGAATTCATCTGCTTTTACCCATTTTCTTGTTTGATTCATTCTTCCAGGACCCCCTAGATGCTGGGATGATGTTGCCCACATTCAGGTCAAATCTTTTCACTTCAGTCAGTTATTTGAGTAAACATCTGAAAGCACACAGAAGTATCCTTCAGAAACACCCTCTGCATTTCTTAATCTAATTAATTTGAATATTAAAATTAACCAATATACCCACTAAATCTAGTACCAAACATATTTTTCTTCCTTGAGATTCTCAGTTACAAAACATTCCAGAGAATCACATTTACCCTGGGACGAATACCCAAAAGATATGAGGAAAAGATTGTTATCCCCAATTGCCAACACAGGCACAGTGTATCAGTTAACATCATACTCCTCTCAAATACGGATGTAGCCAACTCACTAAGTCATTTAAACACTCCTTGAATTGGAAGACTGCTGACAAATTATCGGCATCACACGTCATGTTTATCACTTGCACCTGTAATGTCAACCATAGCAACTGCCTCCTTGTGAGCTGTGAGCTTCCTGTTGGTTGAACATAGAACTCTGCATGAAGGTAAAGCTGTGTTTCCCTGTGTCTCAACAGTATGCATTACCCCTCAGCCTCAAGACAAGGATGAGCCCTTACATCTAGCAAACATTTCTCCCACTCTGACTGACCTAGATGTCCTCCCTAGGTCTATACTTCTGTGCCAAAACCTCTATGCCACCGTTAGACGACTCACCATGCCGTTGTGAAATGCCTCACTATGAGGTGGGTCAGTCCCAAGTTTCAGATATGAAATGCCTGTTGTTCATTTCACATCGCTATCATCCAGCATCCAATTACCTAATAAACACAACACGTTGTAGAGTTAGATAAATGGCATCTAGCTGACATTGAACTACCATTGGTTAGTTAGCAAATACTGTGATAAATAAATGCACTTAAGGGTAGATGGATGGAATGCTCGATGGACTAAAATGCTACATTCTGCAGCTCTTTAATTCTCCTTTAGATGAAGAGCAGTCATGTTACTGCTAACCTGAGCATTCTATGAAGCTCACTTGGAGTGTTTTTTAAGACAAAAGTCAGTAATTCTTTTAGAATAATAAACACAGCAGTTGTCACAGTTGGAGTTTTATAGGTCCTAACTTGGCCAACGTTACTCTCTGGAAGTGTTAAAGTATTTGGTAACACATAATAATAATAACGTTATTAATAGTAGAAGCTACAGCAGCAGCAATAGTTTCTCAGCTTCTCATTTAGTTCTACACCTGCTTCATGCCAAGTTCTGGCACAATTGCTTTCATCTGAGAGCTTAAGCCACCTTTTAAATTAGAGGGTGCAGTGAACTGAGCACCAATACCCAGAGGACAAAAGTTGAAATCATTTAGAGTTACCTGAGCTTTCCCTTCATACAAAACCAACACAAAACAAGCTCCTTCAGCAAAGTGAGGCTATAAATAAAATGCAGCACTTCATCATCACGTTTTCCTCTTTGTACAGCATCCAAGCTGCCCACAGGCCTACATGGAGTAGCATTATTAGAACACCAGAGGGACAGGGTAGCCCAAGCTAGCTAATCACAATTACTACATGACAGGGCTATAATTCACTGAGCAGGGCAGTTATTAAAATTCAGAGCTTTCTCTCAGCACTGTGACCAGAATGGTGATGGCAATACAGTTATACTCCCCTGCCAACAGTGGGAACACACTGGAGAAGGTTCCCCTTCCCTCTCTCCTCTATCTGTTGTACAAAACTGTTTTCCAATAAAAAATAAAAATAAAAAAGTGGTCAGTTGTGCCTTCTGTGCCATGACAGCATTTGTGCACAAGAAAATGTCCCACTTATGTGGAAAGTACCCATAAAAGTGAAGGTCTTAATGTCCTATAAATCATGCTACAGAACTCTGAGCTAAAGCCACCTTCTGCAATTAAGAGAAAGCAACAACAAATTGGCTAATTAGCATAAGAATGTACAAACACTCTTGTCTCCTAAGTACCATTATTAAGTGTTCTAAATATAGTCATTTCAATTGCAAAATTCACAAATCATTTTTTTTCACATGACAAATCTGTGTACCCTTATGACAAACGCAATAATCCTCCGTAGGCAGAAAAGCCCTAAGCTAACATAAAATGAACTTTTTATGAAACCTATGAATCTAGAAATGAAGCAATTGAATTAGTCTTGGCATCAGACTAAAACACACTTAGACTGGAAAATTATCAAATTTAACCCCATGAAATTCCGTTATGGTTTAATAAAATGCAGTTAAAACAAGTTTTGAATTAATCTTTCTCCCTGATCAAGGAAAGAATGCAATTACAGCAAACATAAAACTCCATAACAATGATTAGAATATTATTTTCTTCTGAAAACAAATCCGTTAGAACATGAGCACCTGAAACCGCAGTTTGCAATCATGTAGTAATGATGGAATCTCACTGCCCAGAACAAGGCAGACTGCAAGGTAATGTCACAACCTGGGAGGCTATTCTGTCCTGTATTGGCTATAGGAAATAGCACTGCTATGGAACTTATTCAAATTAATAAAATTAAGTAGTATCCAAAATGTGGTAGTTGATTTACCCTGAACTATCCAATATAAATATAGACTGATGGTCAGATGAATAGGTAATAGATAGACATATCAATAAAAATTTATTTGAAATTTTATTGCAAGATATTTTTGATCCATCATTTCTATAAAACTTCAGAACACAGGGTCTCAACTGAACCATACCTTAAAAGGTGGTGCCTGCTGGACTCGAATACTGCTTTGTCCCAGTATGGCCAGACTATTGCTAAGTAGCCAAACCCTTGGGTCGATTGGGTTGGGGTGGGGGAAGCAGTGCCAAGCATGACCAGGTCCAAGAAGGATGTTGAGCGGGGGCGGGTATTAAAAGCAGAAGCAACGCAGGAGGCTGTGGATCTGGACAGTTTCTTAGGAGGAGGCAGGAGATAGTTATACCCACAAGAGATTGGTCCATGGATCCACGCAGTGGTATGTTGGGTGGGGCAAGAACATGCAGGGTACTTCATTTGCATAACAGGAGCAGCAGGAGCCAGGGAAAGGAGCCTTATAAAGTCATATAAAAAGAAAGGAAGTCCAGTCCTGGATGTTTCAGTGGTCAGATAAATAGCAACCAGTCCTTAGAGACACATTAGCTTTTTAGTTGCTACAAGCACCAGGCACGTGCATGGCTGGAAAAGGCTATCTGCTGGGGTCTGTTGATGCCTGAGCAAGGTGGGGGAGCAGTCACACTCCTGCTGATCTCAGGATGAGAAAATCTAGGGTTTTAGGAATGTTTCCATCCTTTCTTAACTTCAGGCCAGCCCTCAGGTTACCTCCGAAATTCAAGAGTTAACTGTCAAATATGGGTTGGATGTCATAAATGTTCACGCATGAGAAGTATGGTTCCTAGTGTAGTAGCAGTGTCATGAAATAATACAGGACCTTTAAGATGTGATTCCTGGAAAGTAAGCAGGCATTCCACCACTGCGCTACATTACTGGTCCTAAATTTTTAAGTAATTGCTTCATCTACAGATTCATCACTGTGCATACTATGAAAG
The DNA here is from genome assembly GCA_001685095.1 of Ellobius talpinus. Taxonomy (NCBI): domain Eukaryota; kingdom Metazoa; phylum Chordata; class Mammalia; order Rodentia; family Cricetidae; genus Ellobius; species Ellobius talpinus. The sequence goes on from LOJH01027033.1 coordinate 10,071, forward strand.
AAGCATACTGCAACATCAACCTATATATATGATATATACATATATATGCACATATGTATAAATGCATATATTCAAATATAAACACATATTTAATATGTATCATTTTATCACTTTTTCCTCTGAATTTAAGGGATTTATCATCCTCAACTGACACAGATTCCTATAATTCTTTATTAATGAAAATTGGGTTAAAATGAATAAAATAGTATATTAGAAATTGATTCTATATTGTACTATTACATAATTGAAATATTTATTTTAGCTTATCAATCTTCTGCCTTTTTTACTTGATAGAAGATAAAACTACACTGTCTACATACACCATGCATTCTTCATCAATCTATTATTGATGGTCCTATTCCATTACCTGATTATTGTGAGTGGTGGAACAATAGACATAGTAAAAGAGTGTCTGTGTTATATGTTGGAGCAGACACCTTCAGATGCTAACCTAGGAGTACACTCGTTGGTTATATAGTACTTCCATGCTTAGGATTTTTTTTTAGTTTCTTTAATTGATTTTATTGAGCTATACATTTTTCTCTGCTTACCTCTCTGCCTCCCCCCTCCCCTTCAATCCTCTCCCAAGGTCCCCATGCTCCCAATTTACTCAGGAGATCTTGTCTTTTTCTACTTCCCATGTAGGTTAGATCTATGTAAGTCTCTCTAAGGGTCCTCATTGTTGCCTAGGTTCTCTGGGATTGTGATTTGTGGGCTGATTTTCTTTGCTTTATGTTTCAAAACTACCTATGAGTGAGTACATGTGATAATTTTCTTTCTGGGTCTGGGTAGCAAAATGATGTTTTCTAGCTCCATCCATTTGCCTGCAAATTTCAAGATGTAATT
>LOJH01027035.1:5871-18194 GCA_001685095.1 Ellobius talpinus
TCTCTCTCTCTCTCTCTCTCTCTGCGTGTGTACTGGGGGTGAAACCCAGGGCTTTGGACATAGTAGGCAAGTGCTCTAGCTCTGAGCCACACACCCTAGCACCTAGCCTTCATTTTTCATCTGTCACTTATTGTCTTATTTATGGACTCCACAATAAAGACTAACCCATCAATAGTTAAAAATGCCACATTGCCAGCCCTAACCCTCACACAGTTATTCATGAACACAGCAATATATATACATTTGCATATATATGTAATATGTATAGATACACACATAAAACATGCATATATATGTAGTGCTTGTATCCATGTACACCTACACACATGTGCATATATGCCCATATAATCTAAAGTAAATGTTTCTGATATTTGCCAGCTTTCTTGTATTTGTAATTTTCCTTTTTATCTATTTGCATAATTTTAATTATTTCTCTGATTAATTATTTACATAGATATAAGCATAAAATTTTATATTAATTTTTTAAAATTACAATTTTAATAATACATGTTTACAAGTTGCAGTATACTCGCCTATACAATGTTTACTAAACAAATCAAGGACATCTGAGGTGCACCCCTGCTGCTGGTGCTGCTCTAACTATTTGGGGTTTGTAAGCATCTTCTTGCTGCCTGGCAGTGGGACGAGGCTCCTCAACCCTGGCTGTCCAGACTGACTGTACAATAGAAACTCCTGGAGAGCCTTTCAAACATCTCAACACCTAGGCCCCTACCAATTAAGCCAGAATCCCTGGGAGTCATGTCTAGGCACAGATAGGAGTTGTGTGAGTTTATGTGGGTATAAATGTGTGTGTCTGTGCTTATGAGTTTAGAGGGCAATCTCAAATAACATTCCTCAGATAGTGTCTATCCTTGTCTTGAGACAGGCCCTTTGCTAGTCTGGGGCTTGCCCAGTAGGCTAGGCTAGCAAGCCCCTGTCCGTCTGTCCCAGCCTCCTCAGCAGCTGGATCATAAGCAGCGCCACCACACCCCATTTCTTTTATGTGGGTTCTCGAGCTCAGACTCAGGTGCCTGCTATGTAGATGCTTTATTGAGCTCTCCTCCTAGCCTGCATGGGTGCTTTAGGGACATGCCAGTGAATCTAGAATGCATCACATTAGCCTAGGGAGAGACCATCACACAAAATGGCCCATGAATTACTACAACACTCAAATAAATAAATGCACTCACAATGATTTTTCCCAAGATAAATAACACTACCAACACAGTATATTAAAAATCAACAATACTTCACTTTGTTATATTCTTCATTATTTGTTTCACACTTTATATATACATACACATATATTCCTTTATTTCATCATTGCAACACCATGAAGCTATTATCTTGGTTCTGTAATGGAGAAAACAAAGACCAGGAGAGATAAAAAGACTATTTTTGGCAGTGTTTTCTTTGAGTGAAGTTAGTAATTCTTTGAAAGTCTCTCAATGCTTTTCGTTGAAATGAAATTACCACGTTCTTGACAATTCCCCAAGAGGCTTTGAGTCATTGAAGATGATCAGTATATAGTTTCTGCATCTCTTTAAGCCAATTCGGCAGGCCAGTGGACATGAAGGTCTTGGGGTAGGTAGGAGTTGCCAGGACTTGATAAGTCTTATCTAGAAGGCATCTGGACCACCCGTGGTCCAGAGCAGGCTTTAAGATTTTTGGCTTCCCTTCCTTCTTTCAGCCCCCTCAGCTTGGCTCTTGTTATCCCAACCTGGGGGTTGGTGAACTAGTTTAGACTTGCCACCCCAACCTTTCTCCTAGCAACTGCTTTCCAGACCCACTCCTGGGAATCACCTTCAGGCTGTAAACAAGGCTGTGTGAATCAAAAACATCTCCTTTCCTTGAGCCAACCAGCTCAGCTTGGACAGGGAGGGGCCCAGGGCAAAGAAGAAAGCCAGTCCTCCAGTCCAAGTAGCCCACATACATAAGTGCTGCTCAGCCAATGCTGCTGGATTGAATTGGATGGGATTGAATTGTGGTTACACAGAAATGTTTTCCTGGGATTGGTGGCTAATAAGTCAATATTCTCTTCAGTACACTTCAGCTGTTAATGGGAGTCCTGAAAAAGCCTCTTGGGAGGGAGGGGATTGGCTACCCCGCTCCCTTGATTTTGAAGTTCGATTTTGCCTTTATTTTTAAGTGTTTGGGTATGCGAGAGTACATGAGTGTGGCTGTGTGTGCACATGTATGCATACACATGTGGAGGCCAGAAGTCAACATTAGGTTGTTCCTCAAGAGCCACCCACCTTAGTGTTTGAGACAGAGATTCTTGCTAGGACCTGGAACTCCCAGAGTAGCTGAGGCTAGCTGGCCCGTGAGCCCAGGGATATGCTGCCTGCCTCTGCTTCCCCCTCTGCTTCCCCAACACTGGGGTTAAAAACTCATGCTACTCCAATAGGCTTTGTATGTGGGTTCTTGGAACTGAACTTGGGTCCTCATACTCATGGGACAAATACTTCACCAAACGAGTTATCTCCCCAGCCCTTTGAAGTTCAGGATTATATACCTTGAGGAGAAAGAGGAGCAGAGAGAGGGTGAAAGATGATGATGGTGGGGGTTGGGGGGTTGGGTGGGTAGGAGCCAGGTCCCCAAACTCAGCAATGTCTGCAAAGACGGAATTACCTAGACCAAGCAATCACTCCAAATACCAGGGTGGAGGAGGGGAAACACTGGCCTGCAAAGTAACATTTCAGAAAAACTTCAAACTGTCCATGCTCCTTCTTCCTCTTGAATCTTCCAACAAGTCCTGTGCTTTCCGCCGCCCCTCTTCCTGATCTCTTTCAGATTCATAACTCATCATTGGAAATACTAAGTTTTCTTCTGATGGTTGTTAATTTCGGGGGGATTTCCCTGAAGTTTATTTTATATGTGATTTGCTAGTGCTCTTTCTAGTATCATTGCAGGAATGGCCCTCTCAAGGACAAGAATTCTAGAGAACGCTCATCTCCAGAAACTATCTACCTACACGCAGAGAAGGAACCAGGATGGTGGAAGCGGTATACATATGAAAGCCACCCAGCACTTGGGGCCTGGCTTCTAAGGAATGGACCTTTGACGCAAGCTCTCTCAGCCATTGTATATGAGGCGAGGAGCACGAAGCCCTGAGTTGTTTAAATGTCATGGTTCGTTAGAGGATTATATCCCGCCAAATCACACCTAGAAAATACAAGTCCAGCTGTGCCTGCCCAATGCCAAATCATGTGGTGAGCCAGCGAACAAGGAGAGAGGGCCAAGCCTGCCTGAATTGACTTAATGAAATAAACTGGGTTACAAAAAACTGTCAGCAAAAGAGAAGCCAGGAACTGCCCTTTGAAGAGGAAACCAGAGGAACTGTACTCCTTTGTGTGTTCTTTTGTCTCCCTCTCCCAGCTCCAGTTGGTCCCTTTCAGGGTGGGCTGGAGAACTCAGGACTGACACCTCTCTGGCAAGCGGGAATGTGGATTAATGCCACCAATCTGGACTGTTAGTGGCCAGAGGAAACAGATACTCTCAGCTCTCTCTGGGAAGTGTTCTGAATTTCCAAACAGCTATCCTCTGTGGGGAAGGATGTTCTCCATAATACAATGCTTGCCTAGCCTATGTAAGACCTTGAGTTCCATCCCCACTGTTGAAAAGAGGAAACCAAAGGCTGAGGAGATAGCTCAGTCAATAAGGGGCTTGCTGAGTGAGACCTGAGGTTGATCCTCAGAATCAAGGTAAAATGTCAGGTGTGGTAGCATGTTTGTAACCCCAAGTCTTGAGGTGGTGGTGGTAAAGACAGATCTCTGGGGCTCTCTGGCCATGCAGCCTGGCTGAATCTATGAGCCTCAGGCCAGTGAAAGAACCTCTTTCGAAAAGCAGGTGGCAAACTCTTGAGGAAGGACACCCAAGGCTGTCCTCTGGCCTCTACGCTCACATGCATCCACACACACACAAGTGCACCCAAACAAACATGTGTCCCATCCACCAGATAAAAATATACCAAACCAAAACCCCATAGCAAAGCGTTTTCTTCTCTTGGGTTTGGATGAGACTTCAGCGTCAGCCAACAAAAGGAGAAGTAGCTGAGGAAGGACCCAGTGTTCCTGCTTGATGCTCTTGCCTCCATGCTTTCGGTCCTTATAGCCACATCCTGTCCCTTACCCAAGCCTGTCACCACACCTAACTTGTATACACATACTCAGAAAACATCAGACCTTGCTTTGGAATCTGAAACCTATACAAAGAACATTCTTAGTTTATGCAGCCAGAAACACTTGCAGTTTAACTACTGGCCTCTGTCACTTGCTTGACAGAAGATTTTTAAGTAACCTGCAACCTTCGATAATCCCATCCTTCAACTGGTTACCTCTTTCATAGGGTCACCTTGCACACTGAACTTAAAGCACCTCCTGTGGGTCCAGGCACCTTAGAAAGGATGTTCCATTAAAGTTACCCAGACCCTAGTTGATTACAAGATGCTACTGGTCCCAAGCATAGATGTTGATCATTCATGATCCTCCTCACTACTCCCCACCATTACCTCACACAGCAAATCAGAGAATGGTGAGGCTTGGTCCTACCTGGTAGACAGTCCTGGGGATGCACCATGGTTTTAACATCAGCTGCAAAAGCTGCAGGTTTCCCTCTCGGCAAGTCCTTAGTACCCGGCAAGCAAAGTCCCAGCTACATGGCATGTCTTCGGAGTCCAGCAGCCCTGCAGCCATGTCCGCTCCGGGTCCCGCCCTGCCCCCTCTGTTCCTAGGCCTACATACAGAGCTATGTTCTTTTAGCAATGCAAAGTCCCAAAGTCACTGAGATTTAATCAGGCAAGTCAAAAATAATATAGTCAAAATAATTCCGCTTCCTCTTGCTCTCTCCTCTTTCCCTACCTACTCTGCAATACCCTCACTAATCTTGAGAGACTGTTTTCCCTCAAGGGTTAGCACAAGGCTCCCTGTCTCTGGGGCCCCTGCAGGCACCAGGGAAGAATAAAAGCCAGCCTGCAGATAACCGCACATCCTTGCCTTTCCTTCCACCGTCCTGCACACTGTTGCTGCTCTTTTGGCAGGTCCAGACAAAAATTGAGAGAGGAGTACAAAGCAGAGACATTCCAGGGTGAGGAAGTGGAGGAAGAGAGCTCCAGCCTCCCCTGCCAGCATTCCCATGGCATTCCATCTATTTTTCTTAACTTTAAAACTTGGAGAACCCGAGAGTTTCTGTATGATGAAGCCAAGAGTTCAATCAACACTGGAGCTATTTTTCTGGGCTACTTGTAAGGCACCAGGCGTTTTCCTTGGAATCATGCTAAATTTAGGTTGGGATAAGAAGCCAGGAAGATTATCTGATGGATTTAATAGCTACATCCACATTATAGAGAAAAATGGAGAAAAAAGGTCAAGGCAGCTTGTACCATTTTTTTTCTCCCTCAAGATCTATAAAAATGCTGGCTGTTTTATGGATAAACCATACATAAAATTTAGCTCAAGGAAAGACAACCACGTAAATGTGTTGCAACTGTCTGTGAGCTTAATTTCTCTGTGATTGGCTATTTTTATTGCTGTTTTGTTTCTTTGAATAGGTAGCTTGCTTTTAGCTCAGGCTGGCCTAAATCTCGCCATATGTGCCAGGCTAGCCTTGACTTTGTGATCCTTATGTCTCTACCTCCCGAGTACTGTTATTACAAGTAGGCATCACCATATCTGGCTGATGGGTAATTATATTTAACCAGGTTTCAGAAACATTCCTGTTTTTAAATTCAGTAGATTCTATGCCAAAAGATGAGATTCCAAAGCTGAAAGGGACATGGGAGTATAGTTACCATACAATCTGTATGATTAAGAGATGGGTCAAAGCCAGGTGGTGGTGGCGTACGCCTTTAATCCCACCACTTGAGAGACCAGAGACAGGTGGATCTTACGAGCTTGAGACCAGTCTGGTCTACAGAGCGAGTTCCAGGGCAGGACAACCAGGGCTGTTACACAGAGAAACCCTGTCTTGACCCCCCCAACCCCAACAAACAAACAAACAAACAAACAAAAAACTCCATGAAGCAATCAAGCAAACAAATACATTCCTTGGTTGACATTAAGGTGCAGTTTTCTTCTGCACATGTTATTCATTATTATTTATTTCCTCAACTCTCCTTTATTATCGCTTGCTAACCTACTGGAGTATCCTGGGGTTAGATAAGGTTGAAGTTGGTCCTACTGTTTCCTGCAAGAATCAGGACAAATTGAATGTCTTCATGGACTTATTCAACTGCTGAATGGGAACACACTGCACCTCACTGGGCTATTGCAAGGACTAAATGAGTGACAGGCTTACAACCAATAACAAGGGGCATAGGGGGTGAGGTCAGCACTCACTGTGGTCTGGTCACTTGGGGAGTTTTTTGTATTGACAAACTCGAGATTATTTCCATATTTGTGATTCTCAAGTTGTGTTTGCTTAATCACTTTTCTCCTTTTGATACGATCCATGTGTTAGTTTAATTAGCACAAGAAGATGACTTTCACATATGCTCCTTCCGGGTGAGTCTTAACATCTCCCCATGAATGGTGGCTCTCGGGTAAGTCACCATGCTTGATTTTAGCCTACGTACAATTCATCATCTGACATTTCTGTAGTGAAAGGTGAGGGCATGCTAGAGAAGCATGCTTTGCCACACACCATCAGTAGACACTATTTTACCTAAGCGGGGAAAGAGAGAAAAGGGGAAGGGAAAGAGAAGGGATTCAAGAAGAAAGGATAGAGAGGAGGAAAGATGGGAGCAGGAGAAAGGAATGAGTTGGAACACGGTGGGCAGGAAGTGTCTCCATAGCACATGTTAGTTAACCGCTTCGGCATTTCCCAGAGAAAACAAGTGCTCGCTCTCTGATGGTTACTTCTGCATCTGTGCCCTGATGCTCTCTATCCTCTGGGGAATTTGGCCACGGACCAGGTTCTTATTCCAAGCATATAATTATGGGAACAGACAGGGACGTTCCAAAGGCACTGTTTTATACTATTGCTAAATAATTGCCTTTAAAAGAAAAAAAACCCACACAAGAAAACTTAAATATATATTTAGCATATGGTCTGGGAATTTTTAGAATATAAAGGTGCCATAATATTTTTAAATGCCTGAGTATAAACATGAATTTCTGAGAGAAACAAGGTGCACTCAAATGGGCCTGAAGACTTTATCCCCGTGAGGATGAGTGGGCATCCCCATGGGGGTTTGCAGCTGGCCACAGCGCTTGTCTCTGAGCTCACAGGAACTCAGGGTGGCAGGCTGCTTGCTGTGTCTAATGCTGGTAGGTCTCGCTGGATTCCCTACCCAGGCTCGGATTGTCTCCCTGAGTTTGTTTCCGTCTTTAGGTTGCAAAATCAAAACACCAGAGGGAAGCTTCCTACCTGCCATCTAACCAATGCACAAGAAAATACCACAGCTGTCACCAACCATAATGCCTGTGTGGTCCCTTTTCTTGGCGGTTCTAGGGATGAAACCTGGGGCCTTGTGCATGCTAGACAACTGGTCTCCCACTGAGCAATGTCCCCAACCCTACTCCTCTGCACTTTTAAGCACCCTCCTGGGCTAGGTGCCAAGTGATGGCCTGTTGTACACCTTGGGGAACAGAATAAGGAAGAGATGAATATTGGCCCTCAGGTTCTATATTTGGGGGAGACTCCATGGCTGAAGACCCTAAATCCATGGCTTCCTGATGCATGGAGAAATGCTGAACCTCCCACCTGGGGACAGAGCAGGGGGCACGTAGATGGTGCACAGGGTGGTGGTCAGGCCTGAATATGCCACAGCACAGACCCTCTATCCAATTGTCGTCCTGCTAGATTAGCCACTCTGTACTCTCTCTGTATGTTGTGTAACGTGCCATTTGTAGGTGTGCACATTTACTCGAGGGTGTACCTGTGTGTGCACATCTGTTCCAATATATGCGGAAGCCAGAGGTTGCTGCTGGTATCTTCCCTGACTGCTTGTCACCTCATAGGCTGAGTCAGGATCTCTCACTTGAATGCAGAGTTCACCAGTCTAGCTAGTCTACCTAGCCAGCCTGGCTTGGGGATATCCCTGTCTCTGCCCTCTGAGTTGTGGGATTAGCAGGCCTCCGTATTCAGCAGACATATAGAGAGTACCAGGAATTCGAACTCAGGTCCTCACAGCTGCACACAGATGGGCCCATCTCTCTAGTTCCTCTTTCCCCCTCTCTTAACACTTCTCGGCATTCCTTCTGGCCCTCACTGCTTCTGTTAACACGGCTTCTCCGTTAGCATTAGCTTTAAAAAGTTTAAAACCAATTAAGTGTCTTTTCGTGATGCTGGGGGTGTTTTAAGATATCATTGCTGCTTTGAAGAAAAAAAACCCAGAAAAGATAAGTTGAAAGTCATGTGGAGGATAATTAGGAGCAAAACTTGCAGATATATAAATATGTAGATATATAAATATACAGGAAACAGCACTGACATGGAGAAGTGTATTTATAGCAACCAAAGAAACATATTCCCCAAATAAATCTAATTTAACCCATCTAAGTCATTTAGTGATGACGACTGCCACCTTATCAGAGAAAATGTCAGCCACAAGATTGACTGGAGAGCTCCTCGATGTCAAGAGGGTCACCAGGAGGCACACATGGCAGCGTTCAAAGCTGTACTGTCTGTGCTGTTATCTTTCCAGTGATAAGACCTGGAGGCAAAGGGTGGGCTGGACATCAAAGCCCACTCCAGCTGCTACTCGGTATCTAGAGACTTTCATCAGGAATTCAAGTACATGTCAGATACATTCTCTTAGGACTGAAGGGGTTGGTTCTCTGTCGTCCCAACAGAGGCTGAGACAGTGATGGAAAGCCAGCGACTCCGCAAAAGACTGCAGACACGCCCACCTGCAAAGCTTCCAGAAGTCTGTGCTGCAGAAAGAAGGTTCCCTTTGGGTTTGTGTGCACTTAACAGATATATCCCATTTGTATGTCACTTATGCGTCACGGTTCTGAGCTACTGATCCTCACTTTAATTCTGTATTTTCTTTCTACTTCCTGACAAAGAACTCAGATTGAAATTTAAATTTACTTATTGAATTTTTGTGTGTTCTTGTAGTATATTTGTGTGCATGTGTACGTTATGTGCATGTGTACGTTATGTGCATGTGTACTTGTGTGTGTGTGTGTGTGTGTGTGTGTGTGCATGTGTGTATGGATGCCAGAGGGCAACCTTCTATGTCATTTCTCATTAAGCCATCAAACCTTTTTCTGAGACAGGGTCTTCAATGACTTGGAACTAGCTGATTTTGCTAGTTTGGCTGCTCAGCAGCCCTGGGATCCTTTGCCTCCACATGCACCATGCTGGAATTACATGTATGTATCACCACATCTGACTTTTTTTTACATGGGTTCTGGGAATCAAACTTAGGTCTACAGGCTATAGGGTATCTTCCGGACACTGAGGTAAAAATTATTGCATAACTCCTTTCATATATCCATCAAATATTTTTGCTATGAACTCTCTAATTACAATAAAATACTGGATAGGACAAAGTTAGAAGTTCTACCCACTCCTCTCTCTCTCCCTTCCTTCCTTCTTTCCTGTTGGGGGTTGAGCCCAGGGCAGGTCTTTGCACATACTGGGCAAGTGCTCTATACTGAATTACATTCCTAGACCTGCTTTGTATTAAAAATGAAGATGGGCTATAATTATTTGATGGTGTTCCATACACACACACACAAGCACACATACACACATGCACAGACACACACACACGCACACACACACACACTTTGTTGAACTGTAATTCTCACATCAAGACAATTAACCCACTAAAAACATGCTAGCTGTTGGGCATGGTGGCACACACCTTTAATCCTGGTACTTGGGATGTAGTGACAGGCAAATCCTTGAGCTGGAGGCCAGCCTGGGCTACAAAGCAAGTTTCAAGACAGCCAAGGCTACACAGAGAAAACCTGTCTTGAAAAATGAAACAAAAGTGTTACTCAGTGGTTCTCAGTATATACATAGGATATGTACATACATCACCATAATAGATTTTAGGACATTTTCATCTCTCCTACCCCTAATCCCCACACCCATTAATTATCACATTCACCCTTTCTCATTCTTCTCTCCCTATGTCACTGGCAACCAGTAAGATACTTTCTGTTTCTATACGGTAGCTTGTTCCAGACCTCTACAATGGAATGTCTGTGTCTGTCTTGATTTACTTGGTGTGATGGTTTTCCAGGTACACCTGTGCTGTAGCACTTACAATTCTTTTTTTTTTAAAGATTTATCTTTTTTTTATTTATGTGTGTATGCATGCATGTGTGGGGTCATCCTTGGAGCCAGAGGAAGTTGTCAGACAACCCAGCTAGAGTTACAGGTGCTTGTCACTCCTCTGCAAGAGGACCTTTGCTTTTGAGAGAGTATTTCATTGTGTAACCCTGGTTGGCCTGAATCTTTCTATGTAGATAGACTAGGTTGGCCTCAAACTCACAGAAATCCACCTGCCTCTGTCTTCCCAGTGTTTGATCCAAAGGAGTAAGCATGCTTAGCTACTGAGCCATCTCTCTAGACCTACCAAAATTGCTTTTCCTTGCTAAATGATGTTGCTTGTGTGATTTCACCATGTTTACTTTTCCGTTCATGGACTGTTAGGTTGTTCTTGGCTATGCTGAACGATGCTGCTCAGAGCATCTGTGCACATGTTTTTGTGTGGGCACACACCTTGCCTTTCTCTTGGCTGATATGAACCTAGAAGGTTTATATCCACTGGTCATGTGGGGACCCTCTCCTCCAAGGACCTGCCAGACTGCAGTGCTCCAAAGCAGCTGCATCATGATGCATGCTCACCAGTGCTTCTATTCTCTCCACATCTCCATCTGTCTTGTTAGTTCTTCTTGTTGGTTCTAGCCACCATGGTACACATGAAGCGGTAGCATTCCGGCTTTCCTAAATAGAGTTCATGACACGGCTTCTCTTTTTCCTAAGTAAACCTTATGATCGAGGGTTGGTGGAGGCAGGGAAGGGCTGCTTTTAGGAAGGGCAGCCTGTTCTTGCTCCTGACTCAGTGTCTGGCATGATGGGGAGGCGAGGCTAAAACGTAGGAGGCCAGCCTTCCTCTCCTGCCTCAACAGCTCCCCCCACTCCCTTCTGCTTCTGACAGCCTCACACCCACCGTCTGAGAACAAAATCCAAACACTTCTGGAAGTTACCGTTTGTCACTTTATAAACCTTGCTGTAATTCTCTGGGAAAGGGATATTTAGAAATAGCACTTGCTTGGTTAAGTGAGTGGGCGAACTGCAAAACCCAAACCCAAACAAGCTTTGGGAACCCAGAGGAATCTCAGGCTTGCTCATTAGCACATGTAATCCCATATTTGGGTCTGGAAAATGTCCTGGCTTTGACAAGGACTCACCATGGCATCATTGTTTCTGATCCTCAGAACTCCAAAGACCCACTTAGGTCAATGTTACAAACTTATATGTCCTCAGGGTAAGATGTAGGAGAATAACTTTCAAAAATGCTTGGACATGTCTATAAAAATATTTCGGGTCCCTGGGAAAATATGAGAGATACAGGAGCTGCCCTCTGGCTTAAGTAATCAGGAGCAGTGAGCCAAGAGCTATCTTTAGAAATATTTTCCCCAAGCTCCCAGAACCATCATAGGAGAGCAATCCTATAGCTGAAAAAATGATGTCATCTACCCATTACCCTCTGTTAGGAAAGCAGACTCTCACATCCACCCCAGGCCTCAACAGAAACAGCCATCAGGGCTCCCTAGATTAAATCAGTCCAGGCCTGAATAAGAAATTAAATGCTTTAATCTCTTCTTGGTTGGTTTCCATGGAACTCAGTGAATAAAGATGTGCTTTTGAGTATAATATATTTTCCAAGCATATGTTTATGTAATCACAGCCTTAAATTGAAGCAAAACAAAACAAAGCCAAACAAACCCCACAGGCCTTGTTTTGTTTAGGAGCTACAAACACTCACAGGAGCAACGGTCTGGGGTTTGTCAATAGTAAAGTTCTAAGGGGAGACTCCTCATTGATGGAGAGAACGGCTGTTGGCTCCAGAAACTGTCTTGACAGCCCCAGATCCACTTCCTTTCCACAAAGAAGCACTGAACTCATGGGAGAGTCACCTAGAGGGTCATCAAACACTCTCCCTCTGGAAAGGAGCCCGAGGAGACTTAGAGATTTGTCTGGATGCTGGGAAGAGGGCCAGGAACAGCAGTGAGGGAAAGTTCTGCTAGTGAGAAGCAGGTAGATGCTAGAAGAGAGAAAAATACTTAGTTCTAGCCGGGCAGTGCTGGCGCACGCCTTTAATCCCAGCACTCAGGAGGCAGAGGCAGGAGGATCTCTGT
>LOJH01027039.1:1871-17509 GCA_001685095.1 Ellobius talpinus
AAGAAAACACAATAATATACATAATTCAGATTCTCTGTGTATTTTCCATCTTTATAAGGCATATTCATTTTTGTTCCTTTAATCAGTGACTATTTGTACCCTTTTATATTACTTTTACTGTCTCTTTAAAAACTTTCTTTACTTTTTTTAAAACCATTTACTTTTTTGTTACTATTCATATTGTTTTTTTCTCCCTCCCAAGCCTATGTACATTTATCCTTCACTGTGACTGATTTAGAGTTCATTTTCATATGATTCTGTCTTTACTGTGTATCTGACCAGGACCACTTCTTAAAATGCTAAGTGGTGTGTCTAGGACTAAGGCTGCTTTGCCTTTTGGCTCAGCCCAGTCAAACATGGCACCAGCTCTGCAAGATATACTCACAGCTCCATTTTCAAGCATACAGTGGGTCGATGTTGCCATTAAGCAAGTTGTAGCACTCTGCTCACAAAACCCATTTAAATGTTCCATAGCTGGACCTACCAAAGCTGTTAGTGCTGGAAAACCAGAAAGCTGGCTTCTGAAGAAGGCACACAGCCTTCCTTACCACTGTTGAGTCAGGAAGACCTCTCTTAAAGGAACTGCAGCACTCCTGCTCACCATCAGCAGAGATCATCTCAAAAAAGAAATTGCAACTACCAAGAAGCAGAGCTAAACTCTATTTTTTCTGTGTCTAGAATTCCTTTTTATGCTCTCTCAGGTTTTATGTGGATGTAGTTGCCTACATTAGCACCATTCTGTAGACAAAGGTTGCTTGTTCACTCCTGGCCACCAGGACCTGAAATAATTACACAGACATTGTATTAATTAACACACTGATAAGTCCATTAGCCCAGGCTTCTTATTTATTAATGCTTACTTCTTGAATTAACCCAGTTATATTATTTTATATTTTACCATGAGGCTCATGGTTTACCTGCAAGATTTTGGTGGGTTCCAGCAGGTGTCTTTCTCCTTAGGCAGCTACATGGCATCTCTTTGACTCTGCCTACACTCTCTCTGTGTCTCCATTCATATTTTTTGCCTGACTTTACTCTATTAAACCTTTGGCTAAAAGCAGCTTATTTATTAACCAATAGCAATAAAGTATATTCATAGTATACAGAGGGAAATACCACATCATTTAGTGTTTTAAATCATCCATTTGTTTGAAATAGAAAAATAATTACCAGACAGGAGTCAGGGGTCCTGCTTATTTTTGTAGCAATATATATATAACCCTGAACTCATAATTTAGTTTTTGACAATGAACTGCTTTTAAATTGCTCCTAATATCTCACTTTATGATTTGGGAACAAAGGTATTTTATTAATATATTCCAACATGTTCAAAATTCTCTATGTGAGTTTGATACATACAATCACTTTTATGAGTAGGGGAAGTAGTAATCTCTTTCTATTCATATACATCCCATATAGGGAAAGTGATAAAGTGTGTGTGTGTCTGTATGCTACAATGATGTTTGTGTGTGCTTATATGAGGATGGTGTATGTGTCTATTGAACAGACCTATGTATTTCAATGTCATAGTTCATTTCTGATACTTGTCACAGAGTCATTTGTTCTATACCTATACCACAGTACTTTTACCCAGTGTGCTGTTAAGATGATGTTAGTTGTAGCAGGAATATAAAAACCCAAAGTCAGATATTGGGGTTCAACCTGAAACCCAAAAGAGCAAAGCAGCCACACCACTAGAGAACTCTTACCTCTACCAAGGCTAGGCAACATCTGACTCTGTCTTCAAAATCCTGGGATTAAAGGTATGTGTCACCATTGCCTTACCTCTAGTGGCTTAGTTTTGCTTCTGGTCTTTAGAGAAGATTTATTTATCAAAATATTAATAATATACTACTGTGCCCAATTTTATATTGTTTTTAATTTTCTGTGATAGTTTTGAGTAAAGAATAACAAACTAGAAGTTAATATTTCATGTTCATGTTAAAAATAGTATGATTTTATGTGCTTTTCTCCAAGGAGATGTTTATGTGTCATGTTTTAGATTTCAGTTTGATTGCCATGTTCATAAATCGGAAAGCAATTTGCCTTTGTCAATAGTCTTTTGTCAATCTATTTTTAACATCTAAAAAATCTTTGTGCTTAATTTAAATTTTAATAGAGGATCCAAGATATTTAAGTCTGATGGCTACATGTAAATATCAGATCAGGAATTCTGCAATTCAATTAAGCTGTGAATAATTATAGTTTGAGTTTAAGATTTAACATTCAACAATGAATTTGTATTATTTGTTTTCTTTGTGGTATAACCTACTCCTAAGAATATGTTTTTAAACATTCAACTCAATACCTAATCTCATTTTACATTGCTCTTACTAAGTGTGATAGGTTAAATGCTATCACACCATATTGAAATCTCTCCTTTACAGACACCTTTCTCTACCACCCTTGAATTTATGGTGAGATGAGTTGTCATTATTAGCAATCAAAAATGATGTGAGAAGAATTTCAAGTAAGCCCAGGAGGTTTCATTAAGTTTTGTTACTGTTGTTTATTTCTTTTTGTGATGCCAGTGTCATAGACTAGATTAGTCTTAGCTAGTCTAAGATTCCCTCACCAATTCTCCCAACATTCAAATGAGGTCATTTAGGAGCCACCAGTTCTCAATTACACTATCTATTGCTGGTAACTAGATAAAGAACCCAATAGAGCTGTGTAAGAACTACCTTTGTCAGCCTACCCTAGTATTACAAAACAAGTTTTCACCCATTATATTTTAGACTTATGTTTTCATATAACATTTAGAAATTGATTATTGACATGGTTTTGATAAGCAAATGACAATTATAGTGGCTTTCATTTGGGAATGGAGGTTTTTAAAAAATAATTCTTCAGAAAAATGAGAAATTTTTATGAGTACCAGAGGGTGAATAGTGGAATAAAAGATGTGTTTTGAAATATTATGATAAAACTTTTTACAAAAAGGGCTCCAAACAATGAATATTATATCAGAACAGGTAAATTTTTTCTAACTAAAGGAAGTGAGTGAGCTTTTATAAACTTATACACATTATAATGATTCTTTAATTTCAGTGTAACTTGTGATAGATTTTGGTATGATTCTGTGAATTGGACAAAGGTTTGACAAACACATGAGGAATGGAATTGATATACTCTGATTATTTCAAATAAAAATGGTAAATGCATGAAAATTGATGTCATGTTCAGATTTTAAGTATTGTAGCAACAAGTAGCAGGTGAAATGAAAGAGAAAAAGTTAAAACAGAGACAACAGTATCTTCATTTGTTGTTCTTCTGCTAATATTAATGGGGACACCACTCAGTTTCTGCATAAACCCCTTCATGGAATGATGTCTCATGTCACCTGGGACTCAATCTGTCATTGCTATGTTTTCTCATAAAGAAAGGCAAAAACTTGATAAATCAATGTCAAATACTCTTGTAGGTTGTGCACAAATGAAGTTCAATGGACTTTAAAACCTGCCACAGTGCTGAGTGTGGAGAGTATGGGGACTGCTGTGGCAGATATCTAATAATAGGAAGATCACCTCTGGAGAGCAGTATGTGGTGTTCAAGGACAAGTCTGACAGAAGGACAGTGGTGATAGCTTTCTTTTCTAATTGAAGAAGACAGATAATTGATCATCAGAGTTGTTCAAGATACTGCTACAATGAAAATGCCAATATAGACATGCAAGAACAGTTCATGTTCAGTTGGAGGTCTTAAAGAGACTGTAGGTTGTATACACACTGATGTTTATACACACAAATAATACCAATGTAGTGCTTTCATGTTCCTAGAAGAAAACATTTTGGTGAACCTTCCCTTAAGTTATGATTATTCAAGTTAACACTTAATACAGTATTTTCTGAAAAGCAAATAGCCTTGTTACAGGCCTTTAAATTTATATAGGCAGAAAAGGTTCCTCATAAAATTACTCAGCACAGTCTGTTAGCTTATCATACATAGCTGATAAAATTAAACTTATTTGTTAGCCTTTCATCATTTTAACAAAATACTAGAGACAGACTAGGGTACATAAGAAGAAAAGAAATATATTTGCTCACATATTTGATTTTCAAAACCCTTAGGGTTTAGTACAGGTTCTGTGAGGAAAATCTTTGACAATCAGCAAGATAAGCTGGTGTGATAGTGGCAGAAACGTTATAGGAGTAACCAACCACTCTCTGATTCTATTTAAAGCCCTCTCAGCAAGCTAGAATCCATGCCTAACACTGCTTAAGTGTCCAAGTACCTGAAAATGGATATGTCATGGGCCTAGGAGAAAACTAAATGTTATTGTTCTGCTAAAGGAAAACAGTAATAAAATGACTCCTAACATCCTTCTTTTATATCCATAGAACAGTGTCTCACTCAGCCACCATCAGAAAAGCTTCCTCTTGCTGTAGGTGGTAGCTAGCACAGAGACCCACAACTGGACATTATACACATGAGATCTAAAGTGGATGTCTTCATCCTAATGCTTACCCTCAGGGATCAGGGAGCTATGGGAAAGGGGAGATGGAGAGATTGTAAGAGCAGAAAGGATGGATGACTCCAGGAAAATAGTGGCTTCCAGACAACACTGTGACCAGAGTCCTAGGTAAGAGGCCTGACTCTAGAGGTTCTAACATGTTAAACCTGTCTTCTAAGCCTAAAGAAAACTGCAAATTAATGAAAAAAGGCAGGAAGTTGTTTCAATCAAAAATGGCATTTTATAAAAATGAATAGCAAGCATTTCTGCTTATCTTTCAGGTATTGACTTTAGTTTTAAGTAGAAAAGGAATTAGGCCAGAGAGTGAGAATTATGCATAGTTAATCAGTTTAGGCCAAACTGCGGCTTGGTTGATGATTATCTTAGCTCTTTCTTGTTCTCTAAGGTTGCTTGGTGGGCAATGTGGTTCCCATGATTTCTGCTTGGGAGCAGCTTTGGTTCCTTCCTACAGATTATGTCTTCTTTATGACTCACAATGAGGGTGATACCATCATGGGATGATCTATCTTCAGAACTTTGCTCTTTCCAGGTTTGGAGAGTCTTTTAGAACCTTTTCTGGAGTCTGGAACAGAACATAAAAGCTGACTATAAAACACCTCAGATGCTCTTGTCCTTGGCATTTGGCTTTGTGAAACAGGTAAGGTATCACCCTTTTAAGACAGATGTTTTTGAATGGCTAGTATGCTTATGTGCAGGGTTGGAGGAGAGCAAAGCCTGGTGTAGAAGAGACAGATATAATGTGAAGGCTGGCATCTTCTTTTGGTTACCATGTCAATCCAAGCAAGAAGCTGATATGTTGGGAAGAAAAGAATTCAGAGCAGTTTAAACGCTTAACTACTGAAACATCTCCCTGACTCAGTTTTTGACTCCTCCAGCTTTATTTAAGCAGATTCTCATTATGTAACCCAGGTTGGCTTAGAACTCACCTCACTATGTAGTCATCCTGGCCTGGAACACTTAAGAGATTCATCTGTTTCTGTATCTGAAGTGTTCGTGTTAAAGACATATGCTGATACAACTATCCCTTTAAAATTACAAATTGTTATTTATTCTTTGAAAACTTCACATATGAATATAATGGACTTTGACTATATCTACTCCCTCTAGCTATCTCCCATTCCCTGAGGTCCTTCCAATCAACCTATCTCCCAAATTCATGTCCTCTTTTAAAATTATTCTATTATTTCCTGAATCCAATGAATGCTAACCATATGTACCTCAATGTTTATTGGGGCACTGGCAATTTAACAGCAGCCATCTCCTCAAAAAACAAAGTGAGCTGTCTTTTCTTAAAAGGAAAACTCAATTTGTTGAAAAGGAAGCTAAAATAACTAACTTATAGATACTGTTATAATTAAATAAATCCAAGGAGATCATTTTATTGGTACTAACAATATCTGGAAATAGGGAGAAAACAAATACAAAATATTCGTGGTGTTTTTGAGGCCTGATTTATGTCATTTATTAATTCTGAAGGCCTGTTTGGTAATGAACAAAATTCATACCAGTGTTAGAGTTCCAAGTCGTGAAAGGCCCAGGCAGACAAATCCTTGACCAGAATCCATTCATGAAGGTTAGCTAAAAAATTGAATGGTTTAATAAAAAAGAAAAAAAATAACAACAGATTTTAAGGTTTTCAAAATAGTCTTGAAACAACTAATAATGTCACATGCTGGATAAGAGAATCCTCAGTAACTTAGAATATTTCTCATTTCCAGAGATCAGGAACAATTGCTTTCCAAACTAGAAAGAAATGTTGAAAATAGATAACCCCCTGTACGATAGTTACATAATCAAGTTTATTCTCTTTGAAAAATTTGGACAAACATAAGAAAGGGCTTGAATTTAACAGTATAAGAAACTTCCCAGTATCAAGATTGAGAACAAATAAGCCACTAAACTAGGAAACCTGTCCACAGGCCCCTATCATTTGTTCATAGAGCACTCAAGGCTAAACAGCAATATTCATTCTTGGCTCTGCATAAAAGGGAAACACAACAAAATGTTTCATAAGAAGTTATCTTGTTCCAGGGCAACACAAAGTTTAATAACCAACATTGTTCTTGGCCTAAATGTCAAAAACTTCATGTTCTCCTTCAATGTAATTGGACTCACAAGGAAGCACAGAGAGAGGATTCAAGGAAGACTTTGGAAACAACAAACTTACATTTTTATTGGAATAAAACTTAAGAAGCAACAACAGAAACTCTTGCAGATCACAGCTCATTACAGAGAAATTCCCCTTGGTACAACTACTGACAAGACAGAATTCATTTGAACACAACTTCTTTACTAAGAAATCCAGTTATTGAAAGACTAAAAGTATGTTATGGTAATAAAACCTTCATTGTAATCTAGTTATATTACATAATTAAGACTAAGTATGATGTGTTAGTTTACATGATCCTATTTGTACAGCTGTGGCCTTTTAGGGTACATATTTAATAGAGAATAAATATCTATCTTCTGTTAAAATTATGTGTGTTGAAATTGAAAATATTGTTGGGGAAAAAAGAGAATTCCATACCTATTGGGTGTGTGGGAAAGAATGGACAAAGATAAAAGCATCAAGTAAACGGTATCCTTTAAGATGGTCCTCAAGATCCAAAACTCTCCACTCTCATTCTCATATGTCTGCGACTTATTTCTAAGAGACATATTAGAGTAAAGTAGTGGGATGCTGTATCTATGATTAGGTGACAAAAAGGCTAATAACTCCCATTAGAAGCCCTGCTCTTTTGCCTCTCTTACTTCCATCTCCAGACAGGTACTCCACTTGCCATCTTAGAGATGCCAGCTGCCATATCAGAAGTAACCCTGTGGGGAGAATTTATGGCACTGAATGGATGACTCTGGCCAGTAACCACTAAAAGCCTGCCAACAACACAAGTGAACTTGGAAACAGGTCCTTTGTGCTGTGGTTGTTGCATGCTAGAAGGCAAATAAATCCCATGCTTCTGAGTTACTGAAACAGAAGCACCAACTCAACCACATCCAGATGACTGACCTACGAAACCTCGGAATAAAATAAAAGTTACAATTTAAGGTAGGATATTTGAAGAGTTTGATACACAGAAATGCACAATCAGTGATAGGTGTCATAAGTTTTTGCTCTTACGTAATTTGATATGGATTCCCCCACAGCTTCCCATAAGCATTAATATATAAGCAAAAGACCAACTTCTCATTAATTAAACTAGGGAATATGTAAAACTAACTGCTCCGCATGAATAGGCTATCCATTTGTAATTGAATATGGTATTTCTAAAAATACAAAGAAGGTCAATGTAGGTACCTATATGTTTTTTTAAAGAACACACGTATCATGTGGTCTCATCTTGCATAAATCTGAATATTACTCTTTAAATTCTGAAGTCTAGCCACTGCCTTGCAGTGGAGCAATTGTGTCAAATGAATAAAATTACTAGGGCCATAGTGGTGCTTTCTTTTTCTTGTTAAAACTTGTATTGGTTCTAGAACATTAGCAACCCAAGAGGAAAGATGCCCAACATCCTGTAGTTTCAAAGTAGAGGAACTGAATTATTCTAATAGATAAATAAGTTCTAGGCATGTATATTAAGACGCTTGTGAGTCACATTTTCAGAGGACCTGGTAAGAGGATCTTTTTTATGGTGACTGGTTCTGAATATTTGTTTAAAAGATATGTATATGTATTGGGAATTTTTGAGGCACACTTTCAACAAAACTTGGTAGCAAAGTTATACAGAATAGATAGATTCTTTAGGAGGCTCTCATTGTCTGCCAAAAGAACTGAGATTGTGTGTTTAGCAGTATTGATTTGGGATTGTTTGCAACTATCCCTAAAACACCATCCTTCTATGGACAAGCCACACAGAAGAAAGAAACTGTCCGGGGTACAGGAACAGGTGTACATTAAGGCCACCTACTTGTGAGTGTTTGCTCATGGAAGGGAACAGTGGCACCGAAGACTCACAGTGAGGGAGTCTTCAGAGAAGCCATGGATGGTTCTGCAGAGCCAGTATTCAGAAAATTGATTCTAAAATACAATAGAAACAGTCAGGAGCATTGTATTAACTTCCTTCCATCTGATGCCCACCCTGGAAGAACAGAAGCAGCCACTGGCTGTGAGGCAGAAGAGCTAGGAAAATAGAAAGGTCAAATGGTGCTTCCATGGGGAGTTGAAGATTGCAGAAGAGAAAGGCATTTAATTTGATGAAAGATTAAAGTTCTACTCACATCACACTGAATATTGTAACTCCCCAGACCCAGGGTGTTCTTCTCCCTCAGCAGTATAGCAGTGCTGACCAGAATAATATTCATTTCTATACTCTGTCTAGTTTAGCTAATTAAAGAAACCCACATGTAGGCATGTACCAGGCAAGCTGTACTAGAAACACTCCACAGTTATGAGCTACGTTCATGAAAAAAATTGGGAAATTTCAAGGTAAAAACATACAGCGTTTGCCCTATTTGCATGAGCAGCTATAGTATTTCATAGTCCATACTTTGAACGCCATATTTTTTGTTGTTTTATTTTTTTAAAAAAGAAAACACTATCTTTTTTCATTATATATACCAACCAAGTTCCCATTCCCTCTTCTTCTCCAATTCCCTCCACTTACCCCACTCCCACCCCCATCCACTCCTCAAAGAGGGTAAGGCACATTGCTTTGGGGAAGGTCATATTTTACTTAACCAATCTTTAACAAACTGTGGTGGTCAAACTGGGTTTTATTCTTAAAAAAATGATTTATTTTTATTCATGTTTATGTATGCGTCTCTGTGTGTATGTGCTCATGCAGGCATCCATGGAGGCAAGAAGAGAGCATCAGATTCCCTGACCTGGAGTTATAGATGATTGACAGCTATTCAACATGGGTGCTATAAGCAAACTGAGCTTCTCTGATAGAGGAGCAAGAACTCTTAATGGCTACTCCATACCTTCAGTCTCTAATGTTCTACTCTTTCAAATAATATTTTGGTGAACTTTGTGTATGAGTTCAATATGATAATAAATTTTTGGAAATTAGTTCTGATTTTATCAACTTTGATATTATTAACTGGTTGTCTACATTTGCATCATCTTTGATTAGTCTGTATAAACTTGATGTCTCAAATATCTTTCCCCTTTTATTTTGTAATTGCTACAGTTGGGTTTTGAGTCAAGCTAATCCATATAAAATATTCTAGTCATGAATATCTTCCATGTTGCTCAATTTACTAGGCACAGCTTGCTTGTCTGTCTTACTGAGAGAAACCTGGCCCAGGTCTCTGAGCTGGTTTCTCTCCTTCCTTGGAACGTTTTCTTTACTCTGTTTCTGGAATCCTATGCATTTCTCACTTTATTCCTGGTCTCTTGACTTTTCTTATCAACCTGCTGTTGGTGTCTAGTGACTTGAGACTTGAATGCTTTTCTCTCCATGCTTACTGTGATCTCATGCTATCTCGTGGCCTTCAATATCACATGATGACAGCTTTCATATAGCACAGGCATTTTCAGGTGAACCCAGGTCCATATTTCACCAGACACTCTACAAACATTTTGATTTTATTAGACATTTCACATTATATAGCCTAAAATAAAACTCCTTCTTGACCAATCTACACCCCCCACACACCATATACACATACTATCTAATATAAGTTAGATAATTTCTCTGCCTAAAACCCACCCTTGCCTTTTCATTTCAAAGTAAATTTCAGTGTTTTTATGATACTCTATAAATCTGTGCTGATCTGCTCCTCTAATTCCTGTCTATGAACTGTGTGCACTCATCCAGAATCCCCTGCTTGTCACACTTTTCTTCGTTCCCTTCCCTCGGTAAAACCGTCTACCTAACCTCTAAACCTAAGTGTCTTTTTATAAAGGGGTACTTTTAAAAGAGTCATTTATTGCTGGGCAGTGGTGGCACACACCTTTAATTTCAGCACTCAGGAGGCAGAGTCAGGTGGATCTCTTTGAGTTTAAGGCCAGCCTGGTCTACAAGAGCTAGTTCAAGGACAGGCTCCAAAGCTACAGAGAAACCCTGTCTCAAAAAAAAAATAGAAAGGGCAGAGGCGGGAGGGTCTCTGTGAGTTCGAGGCCAGCCTGGTCTACAAGAGCTAGTTCAAGGAGAGGCTCCAAAACTACAGAGAAACCCTGTCTCAAAAAGTCATTTATTTTATTTTATTGTTTTGTGCATTTTGTGCATTCAGGGTTTTGTTTCCATGTATGTCTGTGGAGCACATGCATGCATGCCTGATGCCCACAGATGTCAGAAGAGGTCGTTGGGTCTGCTAGAACTGAAGTTACATGTGGTTGTGAGCCACTACGTAAGTGCTAGCAATAGAATCTGGGTGTCCTACAAGAACACTGAGTGCTTTAACTGCTGACCCATCTCTTCAGCTCTTTAAATATATTTTAAACATCTTAGATTTATATGCTTCTTATCAAATATCTTGTGTTCAACCACAAAGACATTTCTATGTAGCTGCTCCTCCACCACAGACCCAAATATGTGCTTCTTTATGAATGTTAGCTAATGTTTGCTTCATAGTGGGATTTTGTGTGCGTTGATCACAGTTTCATTTCTTTGTCCTGGTTTTATTTTTTTATACAAATATTTGTTGAACAAATGAAAATAATTTATCCATAGTTTGTATATGGTATGTGCCAGGTTAATCTGTGGAAAATCAACACAAATGGTTATAGCCTTGAACAATGCTAATATCTATTGTTTGCTTTGTGGAGAATAATTTCAGTAGAGTTTCTGTGCTACACGCTGGTGAGTGCCTGAGACAGGCTCACCTGGACAATAGTTATTATATCTTTACAACCTCTGTCATTTGCATCAAAGGAAGAGGCCTGCAGGGGATAAGTTTAATTTAAAGAGGAAACCAATAATCAAAGGGAACATGTAAGTGGGTTTCTGTGGAGAAATATAGAGAACAGTCCATGACTATGTTTATGTCAACGTTTGTACCCACTGTCTAGTTTATGTACTCAAGGATTTTCCAGGCTTGCTTCTCAGCAAGTTAATGACAGGATGGTATTCTATATTCCCCTCAGTGACTGTTTTTATTATGCAATATGCTTTGAGCCCCTGCCAGGAGTGTCAGGACCTTCTGGGCTTGACTGGAATGCTGATACTACAGACCTGAGAGGTCTGTGTTCCCTGGAAGTCCTTGGCACCTGTCATCTGCCTTTCACACCTGAAAAGTTTTCAGAACAAAAACTATAGTTCAGTTCCATCTCTCCAATTCTCTCTCCCTTTCACATTTAAACTCTTAAAAACAATAACTTACAAACACCAGCAAAGCCTGGATTTGAGCTTTAGTATGGTAGCTCACAAGCACATGAGACTAGCCATTTAACAGCTTTAAACAAAACATATTTAAAAATTCATTTATTCATTGCTCCTATCCACATTTCTATATGTTTTAAATCTGCTTCCTGGCTTCCAAAACGCAAAGTGGTTTGTTCATAGTGTATGCTTAGCCACACATTCCCCACCAAGATAGGCTGATAGTCCAAACCATGAGTTTTCATATATATATATATCTTCCTGCTTAAAGCAGGAAATATTCTGACAGATATTCTGGCCCAAACGATTAAAACATAAGAAAACACACTAGATGATTGGACAGTGCACCACTTCATCACTTACCTTTCCTGCTATTCTCCAAATTAATCAACATCCATTCAAAAATAGTTTTCTATTTAAAATTACATGCTCATTTTTGTTGCTCCGAACAATAATACAAAATTCAAAATAATAATCTCTTTCTAAATAAAGGAAATTGATCCTCGGTATGATTAAAAGTTCTTCTGAGGTCATACTGTAAGATGTGTGGATGGGAATTAGTATCCTTCAGACCACATCAAGCACTAAGAAACAGCCTGGCAATACACACAAAAAGGACATTTTATTTTTCTTAAAGTTGGATATTTTTGAGATTTTAGAAGTCTGCTAATCTGAATTGATTCTGGTCATATTGGAATGGATTTTAAGTGGTGAATAATCCTGACAAATGATTGGGACTCTCAACAAGAGGAAAACTTTATTATAAATGGGAAACATTCTCCCAGTAGTGAAAGCACTTTCTGCGGTAACATGTCTGTGTACTCAGGCTATATAATATTGCGTAGACCCCACTGAGAAAAAAATATGTAAGTCCCTTGTGGTTTTATACAACAAATGAATTTACAATGAATAAAAATTATGCTAATGGAAAATAATTTTAAATGTTTCTTAGAAGACAATTTGGAGCATTTTTCAAAATATTAAGTTGCAAAATCCCTGTGTGATCCATATGCTGTGGAGATTTCTCCAGAGAGACGGAAACAGAAAGGAAAGGATCAGTAGGTGGGTGGCAGGAGCCTTGCAGTATGGTAGCTGAGAAGTTCTGTAAAAGTGTGTCATGTGGCTCAGTTCCAATTCAATTGTTCAAAACCAAGGACCAGAATGGTTAAACTCTCATTTCAAGGCCCAAAGCATAACTTCCTGGAAAGTGTAGAATGGTGTATAAATAGATGTCCAAAGTCAGCAAGCCTGGACTTTTGTAACAAAGCAGATACTTGAATGTATCCTACCTCATGAGGAGTAGAGCTGACAGAAGAAAGTGCCAGTTATTCTTCCATTTAACTGATTTTTTTTCTGTCTGAGCTACTTAGCTTCATATGCTAAACTAAGAACCTCTTGAAGACCCACAAAAGATACACCCAAAGTAGTATTTTACTAATTTTTAGACAGGCATTCATTAATACAATTTGGCACCTGAATTTAACCACTATAATCCAAGATTTCAGACATTTAAGAGCAAATGAGTAAACAAATCACATAGGTGTATTTGCAGTAATCTGTCCTCTAGCAAGGAATTTCAATACATGTCAGCCCATTAAGGGACCAATCCAATTACTAGGTCAGAGCCCTCATAATCTATTTATTTCTGTAAATGCCATCAAAGCCACCCCCAGGTATTTTTTTACTAATTCCCTAGTCATTTTCATTCTAACCGAGTTGACAAGACTAACAATTACATCAAGGAAGTATAAGAATTATCTCTGTTACTGGTTCTTTCCATTCAACATTCATAGTTCTTGGAGAGGGAACCCAATTAAATTAGTGAGTTGCATACCCCATTATGTAGTCTGAGAAGGGAAAGTACTTTATTTCATAACTCCAATAATACTGTATTCACTTAGGGAGAGAAAAATTCTCAAAAACACAGATCAATGTCTTTTACTTTACACAAGTAGGAATGACTTCAAATATTTGTTACTAATTTTATAAATAATATAATTTAAACATGTAGAATGATTGATATAAACAAATACTCATGTATAGGTATGCAGTTCTCAATGCCCCTAATCCTGATGCTTATGTTATATAAATAACCAGTCAACAGACTGATAGACTGAGATACATTCCTCTGGTGAGCAGGACTTCTAAGAATATGGGGAATTACAATAATCACAATTTGATTCCATTAGCTTTATTAGCTTTTGATATATATATATATACTAGTATATATATATATTAGTATATATTATATAGTATATATTAGTACTTATTTTCTTTAAGGCATATGCGTTAGAATACACATAAGTGCCTCCATTTAGAAATCTTTATTGATTATTAAGGAAAAGAATTTGGACAGGTGTAAAGCAGAGACTTCCTACTAAAATATTTGGATTATAGTAAATATTTTCAATCATTTTTTATGAATCTGAGCATGATTAACTTCCAACTTATCACAAAAATATTTTTTAAAGAAATTCGTTAACATTGGCTTAATTATTACAAAGACAACCAGCAAAGGTATACCTGAACACTTGGATTGTCAAAACATTTTGGGGGAAATCTCATTTGGAGCTATTGTATCTATTGCATAATGAGTATTTGTGGAGGGGGAAGAGAGAGAGAAAGAGAGAGAGGTGATTCCAAACTGATCTGTCAGTAAATGTAGTTATGAAGAGAGATGGCAAGTGTGAATGATGCATTCACCTGAGATGTTAAATCACCGGCATTCCAAGTCATTTATTGTTTTCTTTAGGAAAGGTGCTCTCAATATTGTAAATGAAGGAAACAGTAAAACCCTATGTTTTCTTATTTCCACCCTTATGTTAACTTCCCTGGAGCCTGAGAGTTAGAAAATCTATTAGCTAATTAGATAAATTTTTACTCTAAATTTTTACCGAGGCTCTCCTTACTATATCTAGGCTGAGCAAGGTATCCCTCCAAAGAGAATAGGTTCCCCAAAAAAGCAGTACAAGCAGCAGGGATAAATCCTGATCCCAGCCATACAATTGTCACCCACATTTTGAGGGCCTAGTTTCTTCCTATGCAGGTTCATTCCCTCTCTGGCCAGATGAGTTCCCATTAGCTCAGGTGGGTGTCCCCATCAGGGCCTTGACCTCTTTGCTCATATTCTTATTCCTCCCACTCTTCAACTGGTCTTTGGGAACTCAGCCCAGTACTCCCTTGTAGCTCTATGCCTTTGTTTCAATCAGTTGCTTGATGAAGGTTCTATGGTGACATTTAACATAGTCATTAATCTGAATACAGGGCAAAGCCAGTTCGGGCACCCTCTCCTCTATTGCTTAGAGTCTTAGCTGGAGTCATCCTTGTGGATTTCTGGTAATTTCTCAGGTGCCAGGTTTCTTACTAGCCCTATAATGACTCCCTATATCTCTTTCCATGGTCTCCATCTCTGTCCTTCCTCCATCTTAACCATCATGTTCCTCAAGTTTTCCTCCCCCCTTCCTTTAGCCTTTCCTTCTCCCCTTCTGCCTTTCTTTCTCCCCCCACACACCCATGCTCCCAATTTTCTAAGGAGATCTTGTCTATTTCCTCATCCCAGGGTGATCTACAGGTTTCTCTTAGGGTTTAGCTTGTTACTTTGCTTCTCTAGGGTTCTGGATTATAGGCTCGTTATCTTTTGCATTGCATCTAGTATCCACTTATGAGTGAGCATACACCAAGCTCATCTTTCTGGGTCTGGGATACCTTAGTCAGGATGATTTTTTTCTAGTTCTATCCACTTGCCTGCAAATTTCAAGATGTCATTGTTTTTTTTACCGCTGAGTAATACTCCATTTTGTAAATGTACCATATTTTATTTATGCATTCTTCAGTTGAGGGGCATCTAGGTTGTTTCCAGGTTCTGGATATTAAAAATAATGCTGCTATGAACATAGTTG
>LOJH01027041.1:0-18191 GCA_001685095.1 Ellobius talpinus
TACTAGGACAAAATCAAAGCCTGCTGTTGTTGGATATGAAATGTCCCCCAAAGTTTCATATAATAAAAATTGTGCCCCAGCCTGTGTGTGGGTCTATGGGGGAGATGGTAGTGGTTAAGCCTTCATGGGTAGGAGGTAGGTGGAAGAGGTTAGGTCATTTATGGGCATGCTTATGAATGGCATGTTGGCATTCTAAGCCCCCCCACCCCCACCCAAGGAGCAGCAGTTCAATCACGTGCTCCTTGTCACACTTTTCTTCTTCATAAGGACCCTAAAGCAACCAACCACACCTCAGTGAGATTTTGATATTGTTAACCAAAATAGGTCAATTTGCAGCTGAAGAGGTGACTCATCAGCCAAGAGCTCTTGCTGGTCTCGCAGAGGACCTGGGTTCAGTGCTAAGCACCCACGTGGGGTGGCGCACCTAACCCAAATCTGTACATGTTCTAGTTACAGCACTCCTCTTCTGGCCTCCATGGACACCTGCACATACATGGTGCATGCACATATGGACACCTGAGCATGCATACATATGCATAAATAGTCAAAAGTTTAAACGAATAAAGTAAGCTGCTTAGCCTCAGTCAGCTAATTATCTCAAGGAGTTTGGCAAAGAGATGCATAGCTGACTAGCACCGCAACGGCAAGCGAGAGAATAGCTGCCAGCAAAATAAGAGCTTGCTGAGTCCTTGCTTCCGCCTTTCCTGCCTGTGTCCGTTAGGGCCTTAAGTTGCAAAAACAGACTCCACTCTTAATAGGTTTAAGCAAAAATAAATAAATAAATAAATAAATAAATAAATAAATGACATCTAACGAAGGATGTGAAATGGCTCATTAGGGTTCTGGAGAAATAGATTAGGCAGCTCAGCTCCCAGAAAGGTCTAGCACAAAAGTGCACAGAAGTGGATGGTCACCATGGCGCCCCAATGACAGAAGACTTGGGGACTTTTCTGTAGTCATTGGCTGCTGCCATCGCAGATGGATGCTAAGGCTGGTGTGGGGAAGTCTGTCTTCAAGCTCAATCTGGAGGCATGTGTTGCCACACAGACCAACAACGTGGAAGGTCCACTGGGCCCAGGGTTCATATGGAAGTGGTTCAGACAGGCAACTGGAAATGGATTTTTCTTTGGGCTGCCCATTCACAAAAAATAGTGTGAGACTTATTATTAATTATAAAAGCTTGGCCTTTAGCTTAGGTTTGCTCCTAACTAGTTTTTTTAACTTAAATTAACCCATCTATATTAATCTGCGTTCTGTCACGTGGCATTACCTATCTTCCATCTTGTACCTCCTGTCTCCTCTCCATGGCTCCCACACACCTAGATTCCTCTTTCTCTTCCTTTTTCTCCTCTGAAGTCTCGCCTACACCGCTCACCTAGCTATTGGCCATTCAGCTTTTTACTACACTAATCACAGCAACACACCTTCCCGCAGCGTACAAATATCCCACCACAGGCAGCATCATGGGACACAGAAGAGGGGCTGGGACTCTGAGTCCTGCTTCCCTCCACGGCAGCTATGGGTCCCAGTGCATAGCCCCCATCCATCTCTGCTTCTTACTCATGCATTCATTCATCAGGAAGGCACCTTTCTCATTCTGGATACGACCCCACCACTTAGGAAAGCGGCTTTATAACATGCTCTCTGAGTGAGGGTCGGCAAGCTTCTTCTCTTCCCTTTCTTATTTGCACTTCAGCTCCTTACGTGCAAAAACCCCGGTAGGAATATGCACCAAAGGCGTGCAACGATTTAAAGAAGTGTATATGAATACCCCTAGCCAGGTGCTCTCCTATAATACCAAGCATTTAATATATAGTGACTCTCTTTGTAGTGACTCCTAATAAGGCCAAGAAGGTATGGTCTAAGGGGAAAAAAACCACTGATGACCAAAAGCTAAAATTCATTAATAATAATAATAATAATAATAATAATAATAATAATCATCATCATCATCATCATCCCATTGGTAATAAATGAACCTTGGCCAAAGCCACACAAGTTCATCTGAGTATTTATTATAAGGTATTTCAGTTCCTGTGAGGGATTATATGGCCAAAGTGGACTGATGGGGAAGTTTGAGGTTGATGCTTTCGGCTGTTTCCAAAATAAACACTTCCAGGAAGCTGGGAAGCCTGTGCCTCTAGGTGGGGAGAGAGAGACAGGTAGCTCACCCACTCTGGGTTCCCCACAGGAGTTGTGGAGCAGATCAATATGTGGGGAAGTGTTTTCCTTGCACGTTTATTATGTTTGACAGCGATGACAGCGTCCTATTCACTGAACGAAATGTCTAATGCACTTGCTCTCCTACTCCAACACACGGCTGCGATCTCTCGAACCTCCTGCGTGCGAGGTAGTCAGGCAGAAAGCATGCCACTGGGGGTTCTGAATGGCCAGAGCCCAAGCTGCCCACGGATTTCAGCTTGTCAGAGCCGTGGAGGAGAAGCTTGCTACACTTAGTGGAAAGAACAATACCAGCTGATGTTTCATGTTCACGAGTCCGTGCTCGAATGAGCTGAGAAAGACCTGCCTGGCTACGTACATAAGCTGTATTTCTTCGTCCTCCATTTGTAGCCAAACGTTTTATAAATTTTAAAAAACATACCTTCTTATCTGAGCAACTTTTCACAATCATAGTTAGATGCCACCCAGTTCTGGCTGCTCGGAGAGGCACAGATGTTTCCACTTGGATCTGAGGCCCCGGCAGGCAGATTCCAGATGTTTTGAGGGGGCAGAGGAAGTTCTTTCATTTGTGGTGGAGTTGAGATGTGAAGATCCGCGGACTCATGCGATAATCATCTTCCCACACAGGGAAGCTGGAGGCAAGCCAGTTGTCCACCCTTGGTGACGAGTGGGGTCATCTATCTGGGCGGAGGCAGTGGGGCCCTTTTGGCTGGAGATTTATGAAGATGGTGCAGAGTTCCAAAATTTCTGGTGAGCACTTTGTATCCCTTTCTGGTCTATCTCTTGAAGGGCATTTTATGGAAAAGGAGGACTCTGCAGGCATGTCTGGAGGAGTTCTCCTCTATTTATGGTCCAAGTTGCCATAACCAAGCATCATAACTATTTCACTCTTGGACACTTGCATACTTTTCTGTTAGCATTGGAGTTCTATCTCTCAGGTGCTAAAGAGTTCAATGGTTTTACATGCAGGTTAGAGAAAGGAGTTTTTACAGGTCTTTTCATTTGCTTTATGCTTTTTCCTTTCATCTTTGTGAGCCTGCCTTGCTTGCCCTGCTCAGGTCCACACTGCCTGATTCTATCTAGGATGCTATACTCCCTGGATTGGGCATAGGCAGTCATGTAGTTAAAGGGTGAGGTCTTTGCATCTACTTTTGTTTTTACCCTACCTTAGACCTTGGCATGGACACCACACATTCCCAAGTCTCACATATTTGGCAAAACCTTCCTCTTCTCCACTCTGGGTGAAATTACCAACATTCTAAAGAGTATCCGACTTATTTTCCCATCACATACCCTTTTGTATCAACATCTGACCTACCAAATGGTATTTATTTGATCTTGTCTGTCTTTTCCCAGTAGACTGTAAACTTCAGAGAGGTGCCTGTTTCCTGTTTCTGTCTATCTGTGGCCTAGAACCATAGGAAGCATGAGCTGCACACTGGCCTCACGGAAGCAAAGGTGAACAAATACAATGATCATTATTGCTTATGTTTTCCCACCATTTATAAAAGATGCACTTGCGCTTCAAGACACTAAGCCATATACATTTCCCGCCACTGTACCTATCCTCCCAAAGGGTTATATGAGAAGTGGACCAAGCAAGCTGCTTCTCAAGCCTTTACAGCAAACACTTCCTCAGCAGAATAGGCTGCTTTCTTGCTATTTCTCTGTAGAAACAAGGTCAGCTAGCCAGCTCACTTTCTAAAAAGCGATTAAAGTAGTTAAGTTTACAAGGAAGCAAAAGAGCACCCCAACTCCAATTGGCCTTTGCCTTTCTGAGCCCTGGTGCTGGCCAACGCACAGGCTTCATGCTGCAAATTTCCCATGAAGTTGTTATTTTATAAATTGTTATGTTATACAATTGGATTGTTTAGGGAATCTATAACTTAAAATTATGTGAAAATTTAATTAATTTTCATTTTTTATTGTAACTTCCTGCCCTTTGTTCTTTATAGTTCCTTCTAGGCTGATTTGTCAATGGTCTGCCTGCCTGGGAGGCCACTGAGGCCACGGGAAGTTCGCAGTGAATGGGTGTGAACCAAACGAGTGATTATGTGGGTTTCACTGCAATAGCATAATAATCCAGCCTTGCCCAGTGAAACCTGATGAGTGCCCAAGATGGCTACTGTTCCCTGGAGTCCACTGTGCAGGATGCTAGGGTGGACTGTAGAAGAGGGGTTGTTTTGTATGTTTTGAGATGATAAAGACGATGGGATGAACAATTTCCTATAGCCAACCAATTCTCTATGTCAGAATAGTTTCCCTTTCCACAGGATACATTTTACTGTGGGAAAAAAGTAATACTCTGTTAAAAATGGGGAAAAAATTCCAAGTAACAAACACCTACCTCACAGTATTCTGAAGGAACTCAGGAGCACCAAGTGTTACTGTGGGTGAACTTTCTTATAATAGCACAGGAGTTGACTCCCACTTTTTATCTAATTGAGGAGAAAGGAGGGATTATTTTCAAAAGGGTATTTGTGTGTGTTCATCTGTGGTATGTGTGTGTGCCCATGTGTATGGTCATGTGGGAGCTTGTGTGTGTGTTTGTGTGTGTGCCTATTAAGTCAGAGGTCAACATAGAGTAAGCTTCTATCTCTCTCCATATTCTTTTCTGAGTTGGGGTTTCTCACTGAACGTGGTGCTCACCAGTTCTGCCAGACTGGCTAAGCAATGAGCACCCGATAGCCTTGTGTCTCTGAGTCCCCAGCACTGAGATTACAGACTTGAACCTTTATGATTTGGGGGAATCTCAGTTCAAGTCTTCTTGTCTGCATGGTGAATGCTTTGCTGGTCAAGACCTCTCTCTGCAATGCTTGAGGGCATTTTTCAACAGCAATTAGCTCTGCAGTTTTTGACAGAGAAACTCATTGACTCATCTCCCTATGCTGGAGGCTCATATTTGACAGCTGTCTGTTAAGGGTGGAAGAAATCCCATGTCGCTGTTTGTGATTTGAATGACACCCACGGAGAAGTGAAGAAAAACAAAACAAAAAGAAAGAAAAACCTGATTTCCACGGGGGCAGTTTTAATTTTTCAAGTTAAATAGAAAATAGAGATGCAGTACCAGGAGTGGAGGGCAGCCATGACTTTCCACTGAACACAGTCTTTATGTGTTTGTGGATGGAGTTATGGAGTCCAGACATTTCAGTGACAATGTACACATTTTTATATTTTTCAGTATATGGAATATATATATATATATTGGAGGACAGGTAATTCATGGTCTCTTTGTTACTTTCTAAAAACCCTTCCTTAGCTGTTGTGCCATTAGGATTTTAATATGCTGACTGTTTCACATTGTCTTGAACGTCCTTCCATTTTCTTGATCATGATTTTTGTAAATCACTCACATAAACTCTTTTGATATGGCTTCACAGAGCCCTTTTGCCAATGTGTGGAGGTCTTATAATTAGTTGAGTAGATGTAGCCAGTGAGAGAATGGCCTTTCCCCCTGTACGTCAAAGAACCCTTGGTCAGGAGAGAGAGGTGTCTAAAGCCGGATTTAACATACGGATAGTGCTTTTTCTGCCCTGTGCACAAACAGTACAAGGAACACGCGCTTCAGCATAACGCTAGTCTGGCCCAGCCTGAGAAAATACACTCCTCAAGGAGGAAGAATGAAGCCCCCCCCNCCCAGCTCCTCCATCACTGGGTTAGAGTACTAGGCAGGTCTTCACCAGCAATTCCAGGCAACTGTTCCAAGGGTGAAGGGGAAGTGTGATTGTGACTGAAAGGCGGCGGAAGGTTAAAATCTGCGGCTAGACTCCTAGCACTGACACCCGATCTGTTTGTAAGGCTAGGCAAGATGTCAGCTTCTAGACTGATTCACCTGGGGTACTGGGCTCATTAACCAGTTAGGCAGGGAGATGCCAGAAAGGCTGTGGAAGCGATAAAGGAGGCTCTCCTTGCAGAGCTAGGTTCTGGCTGGGAAACATGTCCATCTCCATTGTCCTCAAAGGGAAGCCATCCCCATGAAGAACTGAGTGCCCTTCTCTTCTCCTCCAGTCCTTGACTGTGTACCATCGCCATGTTGCCCACCCGGATTTTTGTATGTTATCTAATTGCATTTACATGCGAGTCATCATTCTGTGTTTTTTCCCACTGATAATGTTTCAGATGGAAGTTTATGCATACAGCTGCATTTATCGGAACTCCACCCCTTGAAATGGGTGAGTAATATTCCACTGTATGGATGTGTCATGTGTAAAAAGTTCTTTCATTAGCTGGTAGACATTCTTGGTGTTTGTACGCATGATTTTAGTTTGAATGCTTTTCTTTCTTTTTCTTCTTAGGAGCACAGTTGAAGTGGAGAGGAGATTCTGAGTCATATGGTAATCCTTCACGGACTCATTCAAGCATCACAAAACCGCATTGTTTTATACCCCTGCCAGCAATGCGCTAAGGCTCGAGTTTCCCCATCCTTGTCAATGATCATTGCCCATTTCTTTTGCTAGTCATCTTTGTATGTGTGAAGTAACTTTTCATAATGGCCATGATTTGCATTCCTCTAATGGTTAATGAGGGTGACCATCCTTTTAGAGGCTTGTTGGCTGTTTGTATTATCTGTTTAAGGATATTTTCCAGAAAGTAGTGTGTGTGTGTGTGTGTGTGTGTTTCCACATGGCTCATTACATATAAAGTGTAATATTCTTTTTAGCCCTGTCTGGTCATTTGAGAGGCTACACCTAGTCCCAAAAGAAACAGCACAAACTGCCAGAGGCCAGTGTCCACAGAGCTACCTCTCAAGGTTGGGAGGTAACTTTGGCTTCTACCCAGGTCCCCTCTGTGCTTCTTGACTTCTGGGGCTGAGATGTAAGCACTCTCTTTTTTTCCCTGTGTGGAGTCAGCACAAGTCTTGCTCTCTAACTTGACTGAAGATTTGCTCCAGTGTTCATCAGTTAGAGAAGTTAACAGTATGTTCCCCAGCCTCGGACTGGGGTTTATGAACCTCTGTAGCTCTGTTTAGCTAGAAGGGGACCTTGGAAACTACTTCCTTGTGTTTTTGTTTTCTCAACTCTAGAGTGTCCATGTCAGTTACGGCTTTGTGAGAATGTTGTAATACATGAGGCAACACACACACGCACACACACACATACACACACATTCACACAAACATACACACATTCACACACACATTCACACACATACACACACATTCACACACATACACACACTTTCACACACACATTCACACACATACACACACATTCACATATACACATACACAAACATACATTCACACACACATACACACATGCACACACATACACACACATACACACATACACATACACACACATACACACACATTCACACATACATACACACATACACACACATTCACACACACATACACACACATACACACACATTCACACACACATACACACACATACACACACACACTCATATTATTAAGTCCCATGTCTAAGGACTCCCTAGGATACACTTTAAAAACAACTCACTTCTTCCTCTCAATGGTAGTATTTTTAGATTGACAACCTGAGGATTCAACCTGGGTCCCAGGATAATATTACTTCCTAGTATCTTTAAGGTTATTGTTAGGGCCAGCTATACAGGCAGTGGGACTCAGTACATGACAGGCACATACATTAACAAAGTAACATATGATTTTCATACTCCCATTCACTTCTAGGAGAGTGTGTGTACATATGAATGAATGTGTATGTGTGTTTATGAGTTTATGTGTTTAAGTATGTATATATGTGTGTGTGTATCTGTGTATATGTTTTCTAGTGCATGTTTATGTATTTATATGTATATTTGTGTGCATGTGTGTATATGTGAGTAGATATGAGTGTATGTGTATGCATGTGTATGTATTTATGTATTTATGTATAT
Organism: Ellobius talpinus; assembly: GCA_001685095.1. Lineage (NCBI taxonomy): Eukaryota > Metazoa > Chordata > Mammalia > Rodentia > Cricetidae > Ellobius > Ellobius talpinus. The sequence continues at coordinate 8,047 of LOJH01027041.1, forward strand.
GTATATGTATGTATATGTGTGTACATGTGCCTGTGTTACCGTTATGAATGCATTGATATGTATGAGTATGTCTTTCTGTGGTGTGTGTGTGTCTTCTGAACATAAAATTGAACACTGTCATCTACTTCTTTTTTTAATTATTTGTTTTTATTTTATGTGCATTAATGTCTTTCCATGGATGTCAGGTCCCCGGAACTGAAATTACAGACAGTTGTGAGTTGCCATGTAGGTGTTGGGAATTGAACCTGGGTCCTCTGGAAGTGCAGTCAGTGCTTGCCACCCCTGAACCATCTCCCCAGTCTCCATCATCTGTTTTATATTGGGTGGGTGTCATAGGGCAGGAACTTAGCCTGAGGTGCTTATGCAGAGTATTCTATATCTTAATAATGGCTCTGTAAATTGATCCTATTATCTTCATTTTACAGCCAAGGCACAACTGAAGTCCAGCCATGGCTGGCAGCTGAGCCACCTTTTACACATAGTCCTGTGTAAGATAAACTTTAGCACCTCACTTCCTGACCACATCTTTCTGTTCCGTTCCTTCTCCAGCTCCACAGTAATATCATAGAGATGCCAGGGCTGCTGTATAGAGAGTCTGAGATCAAACCAGGCTTCCTGACCATGTCTTTCTGTTCAGCTCCTCCTCCAACTCCACAGTAATACCATAGAGATGCCAGGGCTGCTGTATAGAGAGTCTGAGATCAAACCAGGAAATTCTAGAGGTCCAGACCAGTGAACATTACTGACAGCTCTGTACTATCTAGACTGACTCCATTCCTCTTTCCATGTGTCCTGCTATCTCTGAGGGGAAACTGAGTCTGCTGGAAAAATCTGCAGACAGTTCTCTAAGAATTTAGAAGCTTCTGCTTGGTGGTTGTGTACTGATGTCTTTCTCCTGAACAAAAACTAGACTAGATAGCAAGAGTATTGAACATTGTCAGCGATGTGAAGAAGATTGTACAGAATGAGAGGTTCACGTTTCTTAGCTGTCTGAAATCACAACGCTGAAGTTAAAATTAATTCAGCCTTAAGTCATTCAGATAATTGGCTAAACATCATTTATATTAATCAGATTTCATTAGTCTGTTTTCATATATCAGTTTCTAAAGAAGGGAAATATATGAAGTGCCCATTTGCTTATCATACAGGGCTGGGCTGGAGAAATACAGTTTCCCTTGGGCTGCTTGCTATAACCTCATAAATGATTATTTATTTATTATTACATTTGTTCTTCACTGGCAAAGCTACTCTCAGATCTCTGGCTACTTGGCACAGGAATGGGTTCGACTTGCTTCGGTGTTCTAGCCTATCGTGGCACCTGTTTGTCCTGTTGTTATGTTGGCACTAGGCACTGATGACTCACGCTGATGCCTTTGAGAGTAAAGAAGAATAAAATGAACATGGAAATGTAATGGATGCTGTGACAGAATTTGTGTTCCCTAGAGTTATCTTGAGCACGGAACGTCCCTGGTGTGGCTAGGTTGCCTGTGGTAGCTAAGATGTTTGTGCCATCCAGAGGGGATTGTTGGGCTCAATTACCTCAGGGATTGAATTCTCAGGCATTGGTAGAGTCATATAAATGAGCGAGCGATGGAGTGTGTGTGCATGTGTATGTGTGTGTATGTGTGTGCGTGTATATGTGTTTGCGTGTCTATGTGTCTACGTGTGTATGTGTCTGCATGTGCGCCCATGTGTGTGTGTGTCTGTGTGTCTGTGTGTGTCTGTGTGTGCATATTTTGTAAATACTCTTATTTAAAATAGTCAGTTGGGAGACAAGGATGTGGCTCAGAGGCAGAGCACATCCTTAGCCCATACAATGTCCTGGGTTTGCTCTCCAGCACCAAACGAAAGGACAATAAGCCAGCCACTTAGAGTTCAGAGAAAGAGTTGAGGCAATTCTGATTGTGTTGCAATGTAAATACATGTAAGTAATTGTAACAGAATTGTGAAATTTGATGTTTTCAGAACCAAGTAAACCTAACAGTTTGCCTGGACTCCTCAGACTCTGGGAAGACAAGTCCTCTGTTTAGCCATCTGGAGAATCCTTGCCATGGCAGGTTAGTTGATAGCAGCTTCATTAGAGCCGTTCGTTCAAAGCACAGTGCAAGTGTGTTTGATGTCGCAGGGACCATCTGGACTTTCACAGAGAAGCCTGTCGGTCTGCAGATGAGCACTCTGGCTTCTGCATGGGCTGCTGCGGGATGGACCAGCGTGAGCACAGAGTCTGAGAAACTCTGGCTACAGCACACAAGAAGCGGGTGCTGGGGAGAAGGGTGAAGCAGAAGCGGGGAGCGAATGCCAGGAAAGCACCATCCTTCATGGATAGCCACCATAGCCACTGAGCAGGCTCTGACTTCTGAGAGGTTGGGCTCTTCTGCCATGGGACCTAGCTGCAGCCAGGAATGGATGTCAGAAACTGCTATTCACACAAGCTTGTGAAATAAAGTCAAATTAAATTCAGGATAACAGTAGCAAGAAGGGGCTCCCAGACTGTAGTGTGCTCAGCTAGATATTATTCATTGAAAATAGAACTTTCAAGAGGATATGGATAAAACGATTTAAGATATTCCTCTAAAGGTCCTTTTTAGCTCTAATATCTGTATGTTGGCCTACTTACAAAACTTGTTATGTATTTGCTTTGGAAACCAGGGGTGGTATTTTTAAACACAGGAGTGGTGAGACATGTCTTTGAGATCCTTTTTTTTTAATCTTTGGTCATTTCCCCCCAGAGTATAAAATTCTAGTGCCAGCTTCTAAGTTCATGTGTGAAACTTAGCTATGAGGCTTAAAAAAGTAGATTTTCCAAAGGTTGAATAGTTTCAGGAGAAAAAAAACAATCCAGTTTTCCAGTATTTGTACATTCATGTCCAAGAGGAGAGCTTGAATTTAAACTACCAAGTCTGTTTCTGAAAGCATGTGTCACATTAGGGGAAACATGCTTGGGGAGAAGCATATCCCTTCCCTTCCTTCCCTCGCCTTCCTCTCCCCATTCCTTTCCTTCTTTTTTCCTTCTTTCTCTTCTAGTGTTTGAAACTGAATCCAAGAGCCTCATGCATGCTAGGAAACTGCTCTACCAGGATATCATAGCTTGAGGAGAGCAGTGTGTGTGTGTGTGTGTCTGTGTGTGTGTGTCTGTGTGTGTGTCTGTGTGTGCGCACGTACACGTGAGTGCACGCAAGCCCATCTTCCATGCCCACCATTGAATCTGTATATGTGCTCATGGCTGCGGAGATTTTGTTCGCGTCACTAGAAATCCCTTTAAAATGGGTGACTTAGTTTGACAATTCCTCCCCGAAGCCTGCCAGTTGACACTGTGGTTTGTGGTGAGTTTGTGGAGGCTTTCTGAGAAAACTACAAGCACTGAGAGCAAACTTTTCGCAGCCGGTGCTGCCTTACTGCACTGAGTGTGGTTTCCTTTTGTGGTCTGTCTGGTATGGTCTTGGATAGCAAATATCTGAAAGAAGGTTTCCTGAGGTGGCTGGAAGACATTGGTGACACTCTGCAAGGGGCTGTTTTCACGGCCTTTCCTAGCGGAACTGGAACATTTAAAGCATGGTGTGTGTGTGTGTGTGTGTGTGTGTGTGTGTGTGTGTAACGATAGCATCCTATAATTATCTGCTAATAGATAAAGATCATCTAATCCCGTTTTAAGTAATACAGGAAGTCCTGCTGAGTATTTGAGTCAACAAGAAGTGCAGAGCAACCTGTGTGCAAGCTTTGCCTTCCTTTCTTGACTTTTAAATGATCTTGTGTGTTCCCAACCTTCGGACAAGGAAATCCTACCTTATGACTCCCCAGATAGCGCCAAAGGCGCTATTTGGAGTTCAAGAAAGGAGCACACACATCCAAATGCACCCCTATACAGAAACCCACACAGCATGCTCGCATTAACTGTGGAAAGTGTTTTCCATTAATGTGTAATCAAGAAGCAGGCAGCCTGTTGACTTTGAAAAATAAAATAAGAAACCAGTTGCTCTCCCCTGTAGCCTTTCCCAATTAGCACACCCACCCCCTCACTATGGCCGACCTGTTTGTCAAATTTAGCCTCTCAAGGAGTCCCAGAAGCAGCAACAGATCAGGAGGGGTGGACTTTGGGTAACCAGTTAAAATATTCCAAAAGCTTAAGGCTGCCATGGCAAGCGACCTCCAAAGCATGTTGTAGCAGAAAAGTTAATTCACTTCGCACATGTTGCCGAGCAACAGGTGGTAGGCAACCACAGACCCTTCGCGCATTCCTGTGTTCAAACTCCTGGCCCCTGGTATTCTGGGATTTACATTGCCTCCCCCAGGCCCTGACTGACTGACAAGCTAATCGGTGTGCTAGGAAGTGCAGGGCTATTGATGCCGCTGTAACAGAACACCGCTCTGTCTCTGTCGTGGAGATGGCAGCGAGATACCTAAGCAGTGAAGAGAGGAGGCGGTGGGCTGTTGAGCAACTGGAAGAAATTTGCTCGTAGGTAGTGCGGCCAAGTGAAAAGGCTCTCAGGAGCAGAGCCTCGGAAAGCCAGTTCTTCAAAAAAAAAACGCCTCCAAGCTGGACTCTGGCTGAGTGGAGAAAAATAGTTATAGCTTAGTTAGGCGTATCTAAAAGGCCAAGGCAGGAAGAGGGGTGTAGCTTTCAAAACCGTGTCAATTCCTCGAGTCCTTAATTTCTTTCCTTTTACAGGTCTTGTACTTTAGCAACAAGCGCTCAAGAAGTTAATAATTTCAAACACTTTAGCTTACCTCAGACAATGTTTTTTCACCTTAATTAAAATTTTATTTTAGTAGAAAAAAGTATTAGAATGACATTTAGATCTGTCTGTTATGATGCGTGTGATAATCTGAATATATTATTGTATGATTTTTAGGAAGAAGCTGCTGTTGTATTCTCCTCAGAGCTTCCTTCTGCAGGGTTTGAGAGTACACCACTCCAGAGACACAGAGGCCGAATGAGCCTGGTCTCCACAGTGGTATATCCTTACCAAGGATAGCCTTCAGACAGAAGCAGAACCCCTGCAACAGAAACAGAACCTAGCACTCAGTCCTAGCTGCCCCAAATTCCATCTAAGTTATTCCCATCAAAGTGCTTAACCCTGAAAATCTAAAACAGCCAACCACCGTGCCCTGCAAGTTCATCAAAACCGGGATAGAAATGCAGAAGGTAGGGCTATTTGCTATTTTTATAACCCTTCATCTGTGCTCAAGAAATGTGGCATGTGTGTGTGTCTACTTATATATCATTTTCTCTGGAAATGTTTAAAGAGTTAAGCAGTTGGTCTTACCAGCATGTGGAATTTTAATGATCAAGCACATCTTCAAAAATGAGCTCCATCATAAAACTAGCTAGAAAATAACCATCAATTTTCATCTTTTTTTTCCCACCTTTTATTTCTGCATCTATTACAGATCACTCTGGCATTGAAGTGTTCCTTCAGACTAATTAGATTAATTTCAATTTCCATTGTGTGTTACAAGGATACACTTAGCATCTCTCCTTCTTCCTGAAGCTGGTAATTGATTGGACAGAGACCCCCGCTCCCTGCTAAGATGAGCAAATGCCTTCACCAAGAGACTCACTGAAGATTCATTTCTGAAAGTAGAGATGGTCATTGCTCATGTGACTTTGAGAATAGAATCTGTCAGTTTGTGCCACATTTGCTGTGGAAAGTGTTGTCTGCACTGTGCTTTCTAAATGTATCAAGTGCATACGTTTCAGTGGGTGGATGGGCACTGGAGGATGATCAAGATGCCAGAGAGGGTGTTTGGTGGCCAGAGGGGGTGAAGTATCAAGGGGGAAGAAACAATTCTGGGATAAGTAGTTATGGGTTTTGAATGACAATTCTGCTACAAACCAATGGGTCACTTGGGAATTTTACTTGTCCTCAAAGGCCCTAATTTCTTATCTATAAGACAGAGATGGAGGATTTATTCAGTAGATATTTACTGGACAATAGCTGTTATACAGCATCAATTGTGAAAGCTCCTGAGTATTCATTTGTGAGTGCTAAGAGGTAGCCTCTGTCTTCATCTGAAATGTGATCAATTAATGTACCGAAGAACATGGGATGTGCAGGGGAGACAACAAAGGTGGGCACAGGGTAAGAGGTCCATGAGGTGGAGAAGGGCAAGGTTGATGTGAGAGAAGATAGCCTGGGGATGTAGGGTTGAGGATGGGGCCAAACCAGATCTGAGTTGGCAATACTTTAGTAGAGAATCTGGTAGGAGATAGCAGGCTTGGAAACTCATCAGTCTGAGAGCATCTTTTTCAGTAGATCATTCATCGAGTCATTCATATTCCCAGCCACGTGGGCAGAGTTGATGAGGAGGATTGGGCAGAATGAACATCTGGCTAAGAGTCACCACTGGTAGCCCTTGGTGATCAGTGGATTTTCAGTTAGGGAAATAGATGCCCTTGTTTTCTTGCTGAAGAGACCTGGTGAATGGTGGCATGGTGATATTACCCACAAGCCAGGGAGAGGGAAAAGGACCAAAGTTGGAAGAGATCATCCATTTGGTTCAGGATTTAAGAGTTAGAAGATAATCTGTTTAATTGAGGATATGTGACAAAGGTCTTGACTGTCCCCTCTGACAATCCAATTCTCTGAGCCTTATTGCTGGGGAGCGTATCTCAGTGATGCTTGCAATTGCCATCAGACTCCTCACAGATGAAGACTGTTCCCACCATGGCTGTTTTTACTAGTAGAGTAATAGGAGTCTAGTTAATTTAGCCCAGCCCCAATTTATGGCTATAAACTCAAGCAATGTCATTCCTTTCATGGTTGAAATAAGCAGTACAGAAGACCTATGTGTTCTAGCCTGGTCCCAGAGTTAATGAAGAACTCAATTCCTTTTTTTAAAAAAGCTCTACCCAAGGTTGATCATGATGAGGTAGCAATACATGTTGTCTAGGGTCAGTGTAAACTACATATTATGTTAGACGGCAGGGTCTGTTATAAAATCTACTTTAGCTACGATCCTGGGTGACACTGAGTGTGGTTTAAAGCTCAGCTTTCTGTTCATCAGACAATCTTCATTCATCTGAGACACATTATAGGCAGAATTCTCTAGAGAAAATTGGCAGGCGCCCTGCTGAGCCTACAATGGGCAAATGTCTTCTCATCAGGCCTTAGGAAAGGTACCGCACATCGACTCTCCTATATGAGAACAAATGATTCCATGAGATCAGAACAGAAGGTTGGCACTACAGATGTCAGCCTTTTCAACAGAGTGTGGGTTTGGGTGTCTATGCACATGTGACACATCTGTATATGTACATATACATGCATGCATGTGTGTATATATGACTGTGTATGGGACAACTAGAAGCCTTGCCATCTTAATTATGGTCTCTCAAGAATTAGCCAGTACATTTTACAACAGATTGGAAGTCATTTTGTCTTCTAGTTAGACGTCTTATGGCTCATTTTGCCATAAGACATGAATCTGAGAAGTGACGGAGTACGGGGGGAATGATAAAGCCGAGATCAGGATTTCCCTTTGAACTTTCCTTTGAAAACAACACACGGGGATTTTGAAGGGTTTCAAGATTCTGAGAAGCTTCCTTCTCTGCTACTGCATGAAGCTGGGGGAGATTATTTCAGCACTTTTAAAGGCTTTTCAACTTGATAGTTTCTAATATATAAAGAGGTTCTGTGTTTTGTAAACTCCCTTGCTCTTTCAAACATTTGAAATTACCTGCATTCCAATTCTAATTTGTTATTACAGCCAAAAGCTGCACACACTCCGCTCACTTAAAAAGATGCTCTATTTAAAAAGTAACTGTTTTCCTGGCACTTCAAAACTTATTACCTACCTTCTACCCTGCCCCAGAAGTTGGCTTATTTGTTCGTTAATTGGATTACTTTCATCAGTTAAAAGAGCTGTTGTCATGGCACAAAGATAACTTGTATAAGTACTTACTTCAAATCAAAAGGTTTTCAGCAAAACATTACTGAAAATGAGGAGGAATTAATCCAGATTATATTATTTTAGATGTACTCACAGGGTTCAAAATCTATTTTAAGTCATCCTTCCTATGGCAATTTCATGTTGAAAAAGGTATTTTAGAAAGATTTTCATGTTATACTGTGGTAGCGATTGGGTGAAGCAGTGAGAGCATCTCTCTTTCGATCTAATGACTGCTTATTAAGCACTTAAATAATCAATACAGTGGTTTTGCTAAAGTGACCCAATCCCGTTGCAGAGAATTTGGCACTTTATGTTTTGAAATGAGGCAAGAATGTGCATCCATGAATAATTGGCAGTTGAAGATATGCCAGCTTCATTCCGGGTGGAAAAATTCAATTTGGCACTAAATCCCAGTTACTGAGTGCATCCAAATATGGTTTTCTATACATTAAAAATGATGTTGTCAAGCACGTTATGCCCAACTCATGGTTTTCTCTATTGCTGGAAAACAAGCAAAGAGGGATTAAGCAACTTGGTTACGCAATCAGTTCAACATTCTTCCTGCCAAACCTTTGGAGGTTCTGATGCATTTCTGATTTCTATGTTGCTAATACATCTGTGATCATGGCGAGCAACTGGATGGCCAAATGGGGGATGGAAGGAAATAAGGACCTATTCGATAACTACTCCTTGAGTAATGATGATATCACTGATGGTGGTTGAGAGAAAGGACTCTGACTGGTAAGGCTATCATGGGCTGAGGAGTCTATTGTATTTGAGAAGGAGGGCCTCTGCCAGGATCTGCAGTTTTGTACTACCCAAGGAATATCTCTACTCCACAGGCACTCTGCATGTCCTTCATCAGCATCAAAACAGAAGGAAAGGCCTGCGTTCCCATCCTTCCACACTTTCCCCTTAGGGGTCTTATTTATCTTCTCCTGTCACCAACACAATTTGTCGGGCTTGTTTTCTCGGTGCTCTTGGCTGACTTTGGACACTTAGCTGTTCTTGTGTGCACTGCTCCCTGTTCCCTGGTCCTAAGCGGGGACATCCAGACTCTGGTAAATTGACAGCTGGTCACTCTCAAGAGTCTCTTCTTACCAGAAATAGAACCCAGCTGAAGCCACCTGAACAGGAAGGGAGAGGGAAAAGGAGAAAGGAGAAAACAGTGGAGATGGGTGCAGAGTAGGAAAGAGGCCAAGAGCTAGGGGGTCTCTGTGAGTTTCCCTTGCTCCCCAACTCCCTCCAGGGATGTCTCTTTCAGGATCTACTGCATTTCTCTATCTCTGGATATTTTTGACTTTGACGATGACCTTTCTGTTTCTATGAGCTCTTAGTTACCCCCAAGGTAGGGCTAGACACAGATTAACTTGCCTTGCTGGATGCTAAATCTGGGCCGTTAGATGACACAATCCACTGTGGTCTCTATAATGGGAATACTATTACAGGTACAACTCGGGTCTTTCTATAAGACCTGAGAATTTATCCCAATGAACTTTTCAGATATCTCTTAAGTCTACAACCCAGCCAGGTTATTTTTGCCTACTTGTTCTATACCCCTGTATTTAACCAACTACCAATGGAAATAATCAAAGGAAACAGTGATTGCACTGAATGGAAACACAGTTTGGGGTAATTTCTCTTAACAGTACAGTATAATTATTTGCATACTATTTCTGTTTTACTAACTAGCATGACTAATATGTGAATGATTTCAAGGATCCTAGCAGATGCATATAAGTTACACCTAAAGGAGATGCTCTTTTATAAAGGATTTGAGCGTCTGTGGAGTTTGGTAATGAAGGTCGGTACTCAGGACTTTTTGTTTGTTTTTGTTTTTTGAGAAAGTTTTATTTTTTGCTTTCTTGTCTGTGTAGCTCTGGTTGTCTTGCAACTTGACAAGTAGACCAAACCGGCCTCAAACTCACAGAGCTCTGCCTGGCTTTATCTCCTGCGTGCTGGGATTAAAGGCATGAACCACTAGGCCAAGCAAAGGGAGAGGAGTCTTTCGTAGACTCCAGAGATGATATGACCAGCACGAGCAGAACACACTGCCCTGGTCCCTTCAGCCTCCTATTTATGTAAAAACCAAAACCAAAAGAGCCCTTTCCTCTATCAGCACAAAGACAACAAAATTCCCTTCATTTATAGGTTCCGGATCATAGTGTATTTCTTGTTTTGGTCCTACAATTCTAGCCATTTCTCGTTGTGTCACCAAATCCTTTTAAACATAGGTTCCTCCCTCCCTCCCTCCC
>LOJH01027042.1:7308-18190 GCA_001685095.1 Ellobius talpinus
TCAGGACCTCTGGAAGAGCAGCCAGTGCTCTTAACCACTGAGCCATATCTCCAGTCCCCAAAGAAGTTCTTTCACCAATCAAACTGTTTTCTTTATTAAGAGAACCAGTAATCTAAATGAACGCATTTCAGAGTGCTTCCCTGCCTCCTTCTTCCATGGGAAGACACAGAGAGTAGTTGCTCTGTTGAGACAGGATATGTGCTTTAGTAGGATCCTCCATCTATCTCTTCTTTAGCTTTGGCTTCACGATGATCAATAAATTTCTATTGTTTGTAAGTTATGCTGTCTATGCCATTTTAATAAATATGATCTGATACTATTTCTATGGTCTTAAACCAAACATGAGAACCAAGGTACTAACATTTTCTTTTTTATTAAAGTGTAGGTGTGGGCTGTACTTATTAAAAGGCATTAAATTTATTAGAGCAATACAGATTAACAGTTATAAGGATGATATTCCCTTCTTTTATTACATTTAACTACAGAAACTAGAATACATACCCATTTTAGAAAAACCAAATCAATAGTCACTATTTAAAATGTCTTTATATATTCTTTAAGGACTTTCTAATGAGTTTCAGATTATATCTGTTTTACATACCCCATTTGCCTGTCCGTGCTTGTGTATTTGATAAGGACATGAACTTTCTTATCCAATTTCATATTTTAACATTTAGGAGAGTGTAAGAGTAGATATTAGCTATTTCACCAAAGAGACTGATATTTTCCATATTGACCTCTTCTGTCAGAGGCACTAATGACTATTTTAATGGGCTCAATTTCATTTCAGGTTCTCAATATCTATTCAGATAAATATATTGCTGAAAATTCATTGGTAATAACTGAAATGTTTTTTGAAATATAAATATTCTCTGTTACTTTGAAGAACATGGAATAAATATCACATGTTTAATTATTTGCTACAAAATACAAGATGTCATTTCGGTAGTTCTTGGTACCATTGTGTTTCATATTCACGATTTATAACTAAATTTTGTGTTTTAAAAAGACAGTGCTTTATACAGAAAAGGTGGTCCATATGCCACTATGTTTTATCTAATATTTAACTCCAGATCCTTCGAAAAGGGAATTATAAAAATCAGTATAACAGAAGTGTCTTTGCATCTCCAAAGACTGAGATAAGATTGTGAAGACCACCATCTAATTAAATCATCCTTTTAAACACAGGAACAAAGAGACATGTAGCATTACCATATGTTATAAGAATGAAAAACATGTAAGTGTGAAAGAAACCTCCAGAGAGTCATAAGATTATGCTAAGAGAAGTTGGGAAGGCAAGATACGTCTCTCACCAAGAGGAGGTTCTTCATTTGTGTCTCTAAATTAGTTCCCTGGATTTCTTAAACAAATTTCTATATCAACTCACAGAGCTACCAGATTTTCTTAGCATTTGTCTTAGTTAGGGTTTTTATTGCTGTGAAAAGAAACCATGACCATGGCAACTCTTACAAGGAAAACATTTAATTGAGGATGTTCACTTACAGTTTTAGAGATTTAGTCCATTTTTGTCATGGGGCTGGGGAGCATGGTGATGTGCAGGCAGATGTGGTGTTGGCTTCATCTTGTCTTGAAGGCAACAGGCAGTTACTTGAGACACTGGGAAGAATCATGAGCATAGGAAACCTTAAAGTCCACCCTCAAAGTGACACCCCCCCAATGAGGCCATACCTACTCTAAGAAAACCACACCTCCTAATGGTACCACAACCTATGAGAGTATGGGGCCAATTACAGCCAAACTTCCTACAGTCACATTTGGAATTGCCCTAGAATGTTCTATATGTTCACATTTTAATACAAATATATGGGGGTATTCACCTTTTCAGAAACTCTTAATAAGAAAGTTTATATCACTACTTTCATAGACTGAGTTTTTCTTAGCTCAATTTTTAGGATATCTTGACCGTCATGCAAAATTTCAATACAGACCACATAAATGCTAAGGTTTGTGAATAGAAATGTCAGGTGCAGTAATTTTATAAGCATCTTATAAAATATAAAATGACTTGAATGAGGATTCATCTTATGCTCATCTCTAGAGCACTAGATTCCTATTGGAGCTGCATATTGGCATTCTATGAAGAAAGTCTGGCAAATGGTCCTCTCTGACGTCATAACTCGAGGGACCATGGTGAAATACAGAGAATGGCATCATAAAGCCCTTTGGAATTTGGGAACCACTACACCAAACTTCTCTTCCAAATTAATAGATACTATGTTAGTTACGTTTTGTTCCTTTGTTTAAAAAAAACACAGCCAAAAGCAACTTCTAGAAGGAAGGGTTTATTTTGACTTACAGAGTGATAAAAAATACACCATGGAAGGATGCATGGCACCAAGTGGCAGGCATGGCAGCAGAAATAGGATACTGAGAGATGGATTTGCTTCTACAAGGAAGAAGGAGGGACTGAAGTGGAAGTGGAGTGAAGCTTTAACTCTCAAGGCAGTTCCCTGTAGCAAACTTCCTCTAGCAAGCCTCTACCTCCAAAAGGAACCAGAGTTTCACCAAACACCACCAACAACTGGGTCCTAGTGTTCAAATATGTTAGTTTATGGAGGATATTTTTTATTCAATCCTCCACAGATGCTATGAAGTTATATGAGCTATAATTCTTTACATTAACACAAATATAATTTAATTTAAATTTAAAATGAATGGATAGAATTGATGGCATAGCTGAAAACAACCAGAAATTCAGCTGTGGAAATCCACCTCTTTGAATCATGATTTCTCTATTTTTCTTTCCACTTTGATTTGATATTTTTTGATTTATTTCTGGAACCAATATCCTCGAGGATTTTAGATACTACATCTATATTCCATATTATTCAAAACCAAGGAAATGCCTTTATTCTACAACTCCTAAAAGATCTTTTGACCTTCCTGATCATTTTGAGTAAGTGCATCATCAATAGTTCAGTTCTGTCCTCTTCCCAGTGTCCCCTCTCTCCAATGGCCCCCTACTTCCCTATCCAGGCTCTTTCCACATCCCTTAAATCTTAGCTTGGTCACATGACTTATTTGTACCAGTAATGTCTTAGCAAAGTGAAGAAATGCAACCTGTTGCCAATGTCTTTAGGAAGCATCGGAGTTCATTAAAAAGACACATGCAGTCTACTGTGAGTATTTGAATGTGCCATTCTAACAAGGGTTGTAGGAGCCTGGCAAGTGGCTAATTAGCATACTGTAGAAGAGGCAGCATTCATCCCAGGAGATGTTGAAACTTGTTTTAAAATGGATCTGTCTACTGGTGGGTGAACTATGGTATGCATCACTGAGTACTAAGGTGTTTTACTCACAGCTTTGTGACAAGAGGATGATGCAACTGTACTGAAGGCAGGCACCTAAGGCTAAGTCCTGAATGATCACACGTAGGACACTAAACCTGGGCCTAAGCTAAGATAGGCCTCTTGGTATAAGATCAGAAATAAACAATATGTTAATGAGGACAGAAAGGCTGCTTGTCAGTAAACACTGTGTTAATGAGAATGGAGTCTGCTTTAGAATAAATGAAAATGAGAGTTAATTTTTATTTTGGAATAAGACTGTTATTGTGAGGTGAATAATTTATGTGATATTGTTACACTAAAATATTTATGTCTTTTAGAACATTATTAAGTCATTAAAGCTATAAATGCAAAGATTTAAGTGTTTTTGAAGTATTTAGATTTAATTTACAAATTTCATGATCCTATTTATAAATCCAAGAAATTTTAAGTATGACTTTCAAGGGATTTTATTGCTTATTAATCTTTTTAAATGTTTTAAATAACATCTATATATTTGATATGCTTGATTTTTCCATGTAATTTGATAATCTCAATAACAAATAAGAGCTCCCAAGAATGTAATTGATTAATGGAAAGGTAAACATTAGAGAAGTATATAGTAAATTTTAATTTAACTTCAAACACACTACTATTATTTGCAAAATCATAATAAATTATTTCATCAATTTACCTTAAAATTATATGATGGATATTATTGGTTGACTACATTTGGAATTAACTAAAACCCAAATAACTGGGCACTCCAGTGCAAGATTTTTTTTTAAAAAAATTAAATCGTTTGAAATGGGAAGACCCAATTCAAAGTTGCATCTTTGAGGTGGGAAGATAAGCCTTTATTTAGATCTTTTAAGGTGGGAAATTCCACCTTTAATCTGGGCAACACCTTCTACTGGCAACTTATATGAAGGTCAAGAAAGGTCATCTATATGAAGGTCAAGAAAGGTCATCTTTGCCTGCTTACTCTTGCCTTGCTAGGAAGTCAATTCTTCACTGACATTAGAGGCTACTTTTTTGAGATTCCAGTATGTATTGAAAAGCAACTTAGAATCCTGTTGTTTAGCATTCAATACAATGGCTGCACCTTAAACAACTGCTGTCCCAACTGGCCACTGTAACTCCACAGCTACCAGCAGTAGTTTGGCCACTTGCATCTCAGCCACCCAGGAATTCTGTTCCCTCAGGCACCATCTCTATCAAGGCCACTAAATGAAACTTGATTCTAAATCTCTATCCTTCTAGAGAACTCAGGATTCAGAGGTTGAGATGAAATCCTCCTCATTCAGAGAGGCTCAGCAGTAAGTAAGCTAACTTCTCCTTGCTTATGTCCATCCAAAAAAAGGCACGTCCTTCTGCTCAGCCCCCACTAAAGAACCCTCCCTACCACTTCCTGTCAGCTAGTTGCTGACTAAGCCTCTGAACCGCAGATTAATTTTATTTAAACAAATGAATGCAATACATCCTTGCATCACTAACAAAGGCAACAGGAACAAGTGTAACATACCTTTACACAGTCAAAATAATATTCCACAAAATATCCAGCCTTGTAGACTGCACCATAAGATTCTTGGACCTTCCAATTTTAGACAGCCATTTTTGGACCAACTGGGCCGCTGCTTGTTAACCATTCTAATCTGTTTTATATCACCTTTATCTCTCTCTCTGTAAACCTCAGAGAGAGAGAGAGAGAGAGAGAGAGAGAGAGAGAGAGAAATACTCATTCTGTAACCTTGGTTTCTCCAGAGCAGTAGTTCTCAACCTTCCAAATGCTATGACCCTTTAATGCAATCCCTGATGTTGTGGAGAACCCCAATCATAAAAGAAGCTTCATTACCACTTCATAACTGTAAATTTGCTGCTCATATGAATCATAATGTAAAAATCTTCGCTTTATGATAGTTTAGTGACATTTGACTCCATTAGGATTATAATACTCAGGCTGAGAACCACTGCTCTAGATACCTCTGACTTAGTTGATGCAAAATAATACAATTTATATTATATTATTCAAATTGTAATCTTAACAAGTTATTTTTTTCTTAATTTTATATGTAAACCACAAGGTAGGTCTGGACAATCATAAGGTGGTAGTGATAGCACTGAGGGCTTTGAGGCATATGAGCCTTTGTCAGTAGCAGTGGTGGAAGACCAAAGGCACAGCCCAGGCTACTGCCTGCCATATTCTGAGTTCATTTCAGAGATTAATCTTAAATTCTTGACTGTGTTGCAGCAAAAAAATTCAAGACAAGCAAAGCTAAATCTATGTTAGAATTTGCTAAGAAAAGATTTTAGCATAGATTTAACCACAGTGTTAATAGAAAGAAATATATTTAGAGAAAGGACAGCATACACTCAGTTGGGAGTATGAACTTCTCTAAATAATATTTCTCCTAATTGTTTTAAGAACAGTCACATGTGGATCCAGGGGAACCCTGCAGAAAAGGGGGCAGGAAGGATAAAAGGAGCCAGAGGGGTTGGAGAAACCAAAAGGGCATACCCACAGAATCAACAAAGCAGGACTCATAGGGGATCACAGAAACTGAAATGACAATTGTAGACCCTACATGGGTCTGAACTGAGTCCTCTGTGTATAGCTTATGGTTTTATGGCTGGGTGTTCTTGTGGGATTCCCAACAGTAGGATTGTCTTTGACTCTTGTGCCTGCTCTTGGGACCCCTTTCCTCCTATTGGGTGACCTGTTTCAGCCTAGATATGAAGCTTTGTGCCTAGTATCCATTATAACTTGTTTTGCCATGATATTCCTGGGAGATACACTCTTTTTTTTGAAGGGAAATGGAGTAGAAATATGCCTGAAAATGAGGGGAGGTAGGGGTGGAGGAATGGGAAGAATGGAGGAAGGGAAAACTGGGGTATTGATGAAAAATATTTGAGAAGAATAAAAGAAAAAAAATTAAAACAGAAATAAACAGCTATATGTATGACTTTGGTATCTTCTGAAGTTACATCTTAGAGGCTCCAGAATAATCTGCCCCAGGCCTTTTCCCAGTTCTTTCCTAGGAAATAGGACCATAGAATGGTATCTGGGCTTCTTATGGGATTTCAAACTCACAGGGTGATACTGTAGTTCACAATGGTTGCACAAATGGGTAGCACATTTACTACAAAAAGAATCAATAACCTTGAGATTTCCAGAAAATTATAGCTTTATACTTAAGAAAGGAGTAAGTTCATATAGACTCAGGCCCTAAGAATACTTTATTAGTACTCTAACACTCTTAAAATACCTTGAAATAGCTTAATATATTCATGGAATATAGTTTCTCTGAAGGCTGCCTTACAACAGATGCGAATTATGCAGGAATTCTTAAACTCAGCTAGGGAAATGCTTCAACCAGAAGCTAGGATGAAGGACATCTCTTGCTTCCTATGTCACCTTCACTTTATCGGTTTCTCTCTCCTGCTTCACTTTGGTTGTTATAATACCTGGGGCCTGCAATAGGTGTTTAATGACTGGTAGATAGAAAAGTTAAATCTCCTAGCCAAAGCAGACCTTTGACTGTTAGATAATGTATTTTAATTGCTATTAAAGCTGCTCATTCTCATCATAACAGTGAAGTACAGAGATTTCTATTCATCAGAATTAAAAATACAGAGAATTTCATTCATGAGAATTAAACTCACTAAGAGAGCAGGAAATTCAAAATAAAATGATGCAATGAAAAAAAGCTGACTCTAACAGATGATGCAAATGTAAGACATCTGAAAATGGAGAGACAAGTAATGAGGAAGTGAGAAGACAGAAAGATCAACCATGTGTACTTCACAAGCCAATCATTATTGAGGGCATTATTTAACAGAGGAAACCTTAAAAATTAATGTACAGACCAAAATTCTATGTTGTCTCACCTTATTGGTCATTGATTCATAGCAGTTTTACACAGTGAAGCATGGGAGGATGGGGGAGTTAAATTCTCGCACTTCCAGCAAAGCAAAGATAATTCTGGCAGTTTTTCAAAGCCAGTGGGGTGTGTGTGTGTGTATGTGTGTGTGTGTGTGTGTGTGTGCAAATGATCTGCTTTTGTTTTGTCTCACTCCTTAGCTTTCAGCAATACAAACTAGAAATAAAATAAGTTTAAATGTAGAGATCTAATGAGTTGACAATATGTTGCAATTCACTGGGATTATTACAATCCATAGAAAGCTAGGTGAGACAGAATCTGGCCATCAAGAGTTAATATTTATTTGCTTCTAGTGAGGGGAAAAATGTTGACTTGAACAAATAGACATGAGGAAAAGTAAAAAGGAGAAAGGCCACTTCAACTCCAAGAGGTCAGCCTCTGTGGGGCATGCCCTGCTGGGTATGTGCCAGTGGTCGATGAGGGAAGTCTTTAACAGTCATCAAAAAAAAAGATATCTGGGAGTTGAATCTCATAGGAACTATTCTAAGAGGGAAACTGGAACTGAAAGATGCAATTTAATAAACAAAGTATCTGTTCTTAAAGATGGGTTCAGAGAAATACTTCATGTATGTCCATTCACATTTTGAAATTAGGTACCAGTTTTCTTACATGTGTGAATTTTTACAAGAGTACTACCAAATTTCCTCAACTCATCAAGCATTCCACTATCCTTCAAATAAGAGAGTTTATTTAACACAAAGAACAATGACAAATTTGAAGAATATAAGAATTAGAATTCCCAAATAATATACATTATTCCAACAAGCTTTATAACAACCCTGTTATTGCAAAGAAGATAAATTAGACTTTGAGACATGAGATTTCCTCAAAAACACAAGAGGAAAATGGTACATGATATAAAAACACAAGGGTTGACTCCAAGGCATATGCGTTCAGATCCCCAAATTTAAATTTATTTTATTTCAAGCTTATGTATTGAAGAGCCAGATACAACCTGGCATGAGTTCCTCTACAAGAAGGAACTAGAATGAGGCCCTTGAATGTGTAGTCTCTCAACAATATTAATAGATGCAAGAGTGATCATCACTTCACCGAAATGAAAATGAATCAAATGAAACTTAACAAAGTGTAGAGGATTATAGCATGACCTTTCTCTGTAGGAACTACCAGCACCAGCCTCAGAGCCCCAGTGACTATATGCCTGCAGCTGGCTTGGTACATGCTGACACTAACTCTCTTTATTACCACGGAAAAAGAAAGAAGTCAGAGCCATTCCCTAGACAATTAAATGAAACTCATTTCATAACAAATTGTTCATTATAATTTCCCTAAAGTTATCAACATGCTGTAATTTTTATAACAAAAAGTCCATTTCAGTAATGGAAGATATTTTAAGATTTCTAAATTGTTCAGTGGCCAACTTTGGAAACTTCTTTACTTCCAATTGTGCTTCTTCTACCACTAGCTCCTAAAATTCTCCAAGCAAGACACTGGAGACATCCCTCTGCCAAATCTAATAACTCATGCTCTAAATAATTTAACTATTTTCTCTATATAAAGAGATTACATTTTCATTGTGAGCAATTTAGAAAACAGACAAAATGAAAAATATACAAATAGCAGAAAATCCCAGCTCATGAAATATTAAATTCTGAATCATTTTGGCACCTAGAGTATTTTATAATGAGATGACAGACAGACATATGTTTTATAAATAAATGTAATAGAGGCTAGAATATTCAGGTATGAGGACATGCTTTCACGTAATAGAAAGGGGCAATACATAGTTCACAAGGTAGCTTTACTGAATTGTGAAGAGAGACAGACTGTAGGAGCTGGAATTCAAAATGATTTCCCCTGGAAAGAGCAGAGATGGAGTCATATGGATGACTGAGTATGGGAAACAAAGAAAAGAATAACACGGGTCAACTCAGAAGGGAGTTTTGAAAGTAAGAAGAGAAGCACATGAGAATTTCTTTTCTTTCAATTGTAAAAATGATTTCTTTTAAAATTGAAATTATAATATTACATAATTTCCCCTTTCCCTTTCCTCCATCCATACTTTATCATATAACACTCCTTGCTGTTTCAAATTCATGACCTCCTTTTCATTAATTATTGCTACATATATGTATATATTATATGTATATATGTTACATGTATACATATGAACATATAAAAGTTGTACTGTTATACCTACAGACACACACATACATGTTATTATACCTATAGAAATTATACACATATATGTATATATATTACCAAACATAAATACATGTACAGTCTATATAATGTTACATGTACATGTGTTTGTATATATATACATACACTCTCTCTCACACACACACATATGTAATTTACTTATTTTTTAGGGCAGATGAACTTAGTGCTACATAATAAATTGGTGTGCTCCTTGCTGAGGAGGACTATTTCTGCTGCTCTCAGCACTCCTTGTTTGCATATAGTTGTTTGGGCCTCTGGGATTTTCCTTTATCTATTTCATCATGACTATTTTTCTTGTTCTTGTGCATGTCACATTTACACAATCAGTTGGTGAGGGTGTAACTTCTGACATTCTTAGTAGAAACAATATCACAGAAAATTCCTTGTTTCTCTTGAGCAATCTTTTTGTTTCTTATTTCACAAAGATCTAAAAGATACATCTAAAATACAACTCCAGTACCTAAGGCTAAGATCCCTAAAGCTAAAACCCATCAGCCTTAGGTATTGAAGCTGTATTTTAGATGTGTCCCTGGGAACTAAGTTACACAATATGCACTTTGACTAGCTGTAGTTTTCTGTAATGTTCCTGCTCTGTTGCAAAAAAAAATCCTTCATGAGGTATGAGGATTACATTTATCTGTGAGTATAAGGACAAATTTATAATGCTGTTAGGGATCATGCTGGTTTAGTAAAGTGGTGGTTTTAGGTTTTCCTCCAAGATCTGTGATTTCAAGAGCCCTGAGTATTTGACTAGGTTTCTATATCAGCATGACTTCCCTCTTGTTGAGTGTGTCTTAAGCCCAATTAGAGAATTCATGGTTACTGCCAAGGTTTACAAAACTTTCTTCATGTATATTTATTCACTGTGTATTAGTACTTCCTTAATAAGATTTGGGTGTAATTTCAGTTACCTTGGGTCAGTCTCAATGTAAAAACATTCAACAACAAAGTCTAACAGGATAAAATTTCTGTTCTAAATCTTGCTTCTTCTGAATAGTGTGATGCAATCCTACACTGCCCTCCTTCTGGCTGTAGACCTTCCTCATCACTTTGCCCTGCTTATGTGACATATTCTCTCTCATCTGTCACACAGAAGCTCTTGGCCATTAGATCCACTGCTATGCTTTTATAAGGCTGTTGGTCAAGTAACACTTTACATAGAATTGGGTACACAGCACAAGACTGGTGATTTCAACATTTTAAATATTTCAAAGAGATGCTTTAAAGCCCTTCAGTTAAGTGAAAAGCTCAAAGTTCACAAATTAATACAGGCAGAAAAATATGGTAAAATTGCCAACATTTATAGTAAACTATAGATAATTGATTAGTCTTAACTTACTAATGAAATTTTATCATTTATTTTTTAAACAATACATATGAAGTTTGTTAGCCACCACTAACAATCATGCTAGAGGTTAGGAGATGGCCCCAGCTTGTTCCTTGAGCAGCTGAGGAGAGGGCACCTCAACT
>LOJH01027043.1:0-18190 GCA_001685095.1 Ellobius talpinus
CAGCCTTCTCTCTGAGGTGAGCCAGCCTTCTCTCTGAGGTGAGCCAGCCTTCTCTCTTAGGTGAGCCAGCCTTCTCTCTGAGGTGAGCCAGGCTTCTCTCTGAGGTGAGCCAGCCTTCTCTCTGAGGTGAGCCAACCTTCTCTCTGAGGTGAGCCAGCCTTCTCTCTGAGGTGAGCCAGCCTTCTCTTTGAGGTGAGCCAGCCTTCTGAGGTGAGCCCCCCTCTCATATTCACCCCTAGCAGAGTTTTATCAGTGAAGATGGTGGCCCTGAATTACCCCAAAGAAGATGGGTGCTGAGTAAATTAAAATAGTGGAAACAGTGTCTCGTCAAGTTCATAGGCTTGCTCTTCCTCAGAGCAGCTGAGATGCCCGAGGTGACTTAAACACTGCTGGCCCTCCTGCAATCACCCCCTCGAGTCTCCTGCTGGGAACAGTGCAGTGTCGTTAAAATGAAAGTTCACCGAGGAAGACCATGGTCACATTCACCTCAGAGGCCGGCAGAGACCCGGAGCCAGGCCTGTCTCACGATGGCATGCTGAGTGCCTGCAGATGTGTGCTAGCTCAGACTCCTGGGCTTCTCTGGAAGAGCTAGTGTGGGTGAAGTAGGGTCAGTCTGCTCAGCTTCATCTCTGAACTGCAGTCTCTGGGCTCTTTGTCGGCCAAGGAAGCTTGCCACTTCCGCATTCTGCTTTGGAGCGCTGTGGCTTGGCATACCCGGGGTTCCACTTCAGAACTATATTAGAAATCCATTCTTGTTCAGTAGTCATTGTAATTGCATATGCTATACTAGATACTGAGTTGAGATAGAACGCAATCGTTTCTGGGCAAGGTGAGGCCTCCTGGGAGAGTGAAGGAAGGGACGCAGATTCACAGTGCTAGGTTCAGAGGCAGGGGAGGAGCTAAACCCAGGATTCTAACTTCGGAGTCTATGGTGTACCCTTTACGGTACACTTCCCCATTAAACTGTGCATTTGTAGTATCTTCACAAGAAAAGAAGAAAAGCACGTTAGAGCTGGGGAGAAGGCGCAACCACGAGGACCTGAGTTCAGATCCCCACTAGTCATGGAAAGCCTGGCAGGTGGAAACAGCACACTGGTCCAGAACCGTAGAGTTGAGAAGGGCAGAGAAGGGAGATTCCTGGAGCTCAGGAGCCAAACAGCCTAGCCAATCCATGAGTTCTCCATTCAATGAGAGACCCCGTCTCAAAAACAAGATGGAGAATTATAGAGGAAGAGAATGAGCGTTGACCTCTAGCCTCCGTACAAGTATGCACAGGTGAGCATGCGCACACACTCACATTCAGACACACGCACCCACGCACGCACGTACGCACGCACACATTGAGAAAGAAAAAGAAGAAAAAAAGAATGAAAATCATTTTAATTTTAAAAACCAAGGAATGAAATAAGGGTAGATGACATAGAGCTGACTTCTTCCAGATGGTTAAACCATGCCTTGCAAGATAAACTTCCTTCCGGTCTGAGCTCACTTTCCTCTCACTGGAGACAAGATTCACTGGAGTTTTCGCTTCAAGGAGTTGACAATTACATAGGGAGCTTGTTGCTCCAACAATTCCATATTTTAATAGGAGAATTTGAAATTAAGTAATGTTTATCAGGGTAAACTGAATGTCTAGAATTTAGGAATAATTTCCATTATAAAGCACTTCCTCACTCTTTTCCTGGGCATGAATAGACTTAAAATATGGTGATGAGTGGCATTGTTCATGCGCCTGCAGCTCACAAGGAACACACAACACTCTAAAATCACAGATTAATTGCTAATGAGAATATTGCTCTTGAAGAGTTATATTGTTCACAGGGAGAGCGATCGCGCCACAGAAAAGAAGGAAGCTTACCCGGCACCATTTTGGATAGATAAAGAGAACCAACATCTAGTCAAGATATAAGCCGCTTTGAATCTCCCCCTTTTGGTTCCAGGTAGACTTTAACGGGATGGATTCAGGATGCAAGAGCCAAAGTTGTGGGTGCCAGAGGAGACACTCCACCATCCTGAAGCTGAGTCACAGGTGGTAGTGAGCTACCTGCTGTGGGTGCTGGGAAGAAAACTCAGACCCTCTGGGGAAGCAATGTTTGCTCTTAACTACGGAGCCATCTCTCTGGCCCCTATGTACTTGTATTTTTATCTCCCCTTCTTAGTAACAAAGGTTTGCTTAGAAGTACCCACTTCTGCTTGTACTAACCCGGGAGATGCTTAGCATCCTTTCAGGTAGTGGGTATTACACGGACCAGGATTGAAGGCAGCAGAGCCTATGGCACCTGACATTTTAGGAAGGACAGTGTGATAACCACACCGACTGAGAGGGAAAAATACATAGGGGAGATGTTAAGCCCTTTCTGCCTGGAGCTGTCCGGCCTGGGTGACGACGATCTCTATGGTCTGTGATTTCTTGCCTCCTCTCTAAGTCCTAAGTAAAACAGATGTTCATTAATGGTCTCAGGCAGCATAGGCTATGCTATACTGTGGCTTAAAGGGGGGGGGGGCACCGCATCTCTGTGATTTCACATCACCATGGGCTGGTTCTCATTTTGTGAGGTAAGCTGGGTCTCATTTTGTGAGGTCTGAGGTAAGCTGGGTTCCCCTGCTAGGTGTCTGTCTTCCTGCTGTAGCTCCTCCAGCAAAGCTGGTCTTATTTTTAACTGCCGTGGTGAGGGAGGGTTCAGCTGAAGATGCGAGGCTGCCTCACCTTCCCTTCAACCTGTGAGACTCGCATTACTCCACCAAGGACAAAATGCAGTTAGCGATACTGGCACGCTGTAGTGAGAACCACTGATCCCGCCGTGAGTAAGTTCCTACCCTTTCTCTTCCAGAATGCCCCAGGAATTGTGCTCCAACTGCAAGCTTTGTTGGCATCATCATTGTTTACAAATGACAGGCAGGTAAGCTCCTTGGGACAGTGTAGTAGATGTCCTGGCCACCCTGGTACCTGGCATAGCACAGAGCGGGCGAGAAGGAAGGTGACAGAGCCTCGCTGAACAGTGGGATGGACTAAGAAGTAGTTCCACGTGCCCAAATTCACCAGGGAGTTCTTGTGGCTCGCTTCTCCCAGAATACCACACCCGAAAGGTGTTCTGCAGCCCCCATGTCCCTGCTGACTGGTTGCAGCTCCTTTTGATGAGAACAGGGACCTGCGGTCTCACAGCTCACTGTGAGCAGTTAGGAAACATTAGGGATCGATTAAGGAGCCATTGTGTCTTCAACAGAGTTGCTGCTGTCTCCCTGCCTGAGTCCCTTTCCTAAGAAAATTCGCCTTCAAATGAATTCCACTTGCTACGGTCCCTGATCAAGCCTTCACGGAAAAGCAGCCCTTTGAATGTAAAGTCGTCCAGGCACCATCAGAACGCATTGCATTGCACGTGTCTGCTTATTTCTCCCATAATCCTAATAGACCCGTTGTACCCACACATCATTCCTCTCCTAGGTCTCTGGTGATGGTGTTTCCCTAACAAGATGTCCTGGTTCTGCAACCATCGCCCTGAAAATGGCCTTACTTGGTGTTTTTGGCTTTGGGCTTCTTAGAACACACCATAATAAATTTGGCTAGACTCATAAAAAAAATAAAATTGTTTTGCCTGCTACTTGGACATCAGGCAGCAAAGTTAATGGTTTGTGTTACTAATGAAAAAGGGATCAAGCTAGAGATGCACGTGTTTGCTGTGCTGCTAATCCTCTGCTGAGGCCTGAGACAATGTTGGGGTTTCTGTAGACTCTTCAGCTACTAGTCATCTACTAATTAGAATATGGGGGAGGACTCATTTCTTTTACTCCTCAGGGTAAATCTTTTGGCTTCGGTTTTTTTTTTCCTCTGGGCCTGGTGCCATGCAACAAAAACTTGGTGTGCGCTCGGTCATATTTTCATCTGTGTGCAGGCTGCCCCCTTGGGGTTTGAACATTAGTATTTGCTGATTTTTCCTGCCATGAATATTGAAGTGCAAAAAGTTACATTTAGCTGTGGCAAGGCCTGGAGGAGCGAGGGAGTATAATTTTTCAATAATGGGCCGAGTATGTATGAAAAGGTAGTGGTTGGTTTTATATAGGCTATTTTTAAACTCCTGAAGGGAAAAAAGCATGCTCCATTCTGGCTATTAAGATAAAGCAAACTAGACCAAAAAGCTCTGTTCATTTGGTTTGACTGATTTGTAGATAAAGACTCAGTAGATGGAAATCAGTATTGTAGAAAGTCAGCAGGCCAAATAAAAAATGCCATAGAACATTAATCCCAAGAAGCACTCCATTTGTAGACTTCAGAACACTAGTTGCAAGAAAGGAGCCTAAAACCGGACAATCCTGTTTCGCATTGTCTAATAGCCTCAGACCTGCAATCTGGTGTTTGATTGACAGTCTCTCCTTTACAAACATCTTCGGTTATAGACCAGGTTGCTCCTAACTGAATATGATCTACTTTTTGAGTTTCCTAAATGAAAAGAAACATTAATCCTATTTCACCATACTCTAGCCACTTATTTACCAAGAAATGCATCAATCCTTTCCATGGTGTTATGTAAGTATCCTGACTGTAAGTACCATTTTCTGTTTGCTAACTGTCCACCGGCAATTATTCAATCTTTCTTTTTCTGAGTGCTCAGATGTTCACAGGAACTTGGGCCAAATGCTTAGGAACTGACTATATTGTTAGGTGTGATAGCACATTTCAAAGACACCAGGACTGTCCCTCCTGATGTGAGGTGGGGACAGACTTCTGTAAGGAAGTGTTTTACTTGAGATCCCTTGGCCACTGGCAAGCGAGAACATTGGCTGAGTCCTTTTGTATTCTATTAACCATTTTTTGATGCTATAACAAAATACCTGAGGTCATCAACTTAAAAGGACAGAAGGCTTCTTTTGGCTCACAGAATTATTTCAAAGGTTTCAGCCTGTGGTCGTTCGGCCCCATTGCGTTCAGTATAGCACAGCAAGGGCATGTGGTGGAAAAGACGTGAAAACAAGCAGAACTGTTAGGATCCCAGAATCCTTTGCAAGGGCATCCCCCCAATGACTGAACTTTCTCACACTAGGCCCCCATCTTCTAAGGGTTCCACCACCTTCCAACAATGGTCTTTATGGGATATTACAATTCAGATCATAGCATATTGAACTAGTCACTAAGGACTTTGATTGCAGTGGTCAGGGCAAGTACGATGCATTTTGTTCAACTATCAGGGCGAACCCCTCCAGGGGCAGAGTTTCTTGATTTTGAGTGAGTAATAGACTCAACAGAGAGGCATTTGAAGGCACACACCTTTAGACCCTGTCCATATCCTTTCCCTGAGTTCAGTTAATTTGGATTCACTTAAGTCTGAGGTGAGGTAGACAGCCCCCAGATGGTTCTACAAACATTCTAGGCCGTGACCTTGTGGTCTAAGTGACATAGCTCCATTCTCATGTCTCCAAGCCTGAATATGTCATTGAAGAAGTGACTGGGCTAGTTTTGGTTCCACAGCTCAGCACAGGAGGAGACTGGAAAAGTCCCTGTGGTCTTCCTATAGATCAGAGCCATGGTCAGACAGCCTAAAATGTCCACCCCCTCCTTCTCCCTTCTCCACCCTCCTCCCCTGCCTCTTCTTCTTCCACCTCCTCCTCTAAGCCAGGAAGCTGGCAAGGTACTGGGTGGTTTCCTTGTAGTATGAGGAGTGGAATGCTCACACCATATCATGTTGGAAGCATTCCCTCCATCCTCTTGGAGATGCAGGAGTTCCCTTTGACCAGGAGGACATCTTGGGCCTGCAGAACCATGCAAGTGCAAACATCTCACTGTTACACTAAGAACAAACACCAATCAAGACTCTTCCCTGCACTCCTTCCACTTCCCTGGGATCCTAGTCAGTCACACCCAGCATTCAAAAATGGTTGACTGGTCATTGAATGTCAGCCTTGTTATACAGGTGGTCCCCATTCTCCAAAAATGGACTCCCTTGAAATACACACAAATATATTGAAGGTGTTTTTATTTTTATCCTGGAACTCTTTCTGGTTTTATGAAAGTAGTTTTGTAAGTGCATCTTGGGCCTTATATAAACAGCAATGCCTCAGATTTCTCTAGTTAACAGAAATATTTTAAATTCATTTGTACTTCCAGAGAGAGGGGGACCAAAGCATCAAAACAGAATTTTATTTTAAATTTTAAAACTTTAAAATTTGTTTAGGCAATCAACAAACCAGTCAGATACCATTATCTCATAAACTTCAACCCTCTAGAGGGGAGCTGAGCTTCAAAAAGTCACAGTGCTAAAGGAAATAATACCTTCTGGATAGTTCTGAACATAGAGATCAATTTTTATTAAAATTCGGAGTCTTGTCAGCTTTCCATCATTGTGGGAAAAAAGAATACCCGAGACAATCAACCTAAAAAAGAAGGATTTATCTTGGCTCCTTGTTTTAGACCCTGATCATTTGGCCCCAGGGCTTTTGGCCGAGATAACATCACAGAAGGGAGGCCTGAGGAGGAAACTGCTCACCCACGGCAGCCAGGCAGCGAAAGAGGGGAGAGGCTGGGATTTCTGCACCCCGGAAGGCCTGCTTCAGCTAGGGGCCAAGGCTGCAACATGCAATTTTATGGGGGACACTGTATCCAAGCTACAACACCCCTCATGATAGAAGATGACGGAGGAGAACGGTTTTGATGATGCAGGCCACTGACTCCATGGGGTGAAATGGAATCTTGGGCTCCATTCCTCTCAAATTTGTTGTTTTTATTTTCCGTGTTATATCTGTGATTATTTTTGGTCTCAATCATATTTTCTCAAATGGACTTCCTAATAATTGTCCTACACTGGATGGAAACAGTGATTCAACAAAACATGATTTATTTTTCAAGGAATATGAGATTGATCCATCCATCTATATGTCCAGCCATTCATCCACCCACCCATCCACCTGTTTTCTTCCCTTCCTCTCTCCTTCTTCCCTCCTCTCTCCCTCTTTATCCTCTTTCTCCCTCCCTTCCTTCCATTTTTGGAATTTCTGACACTACTAAAATGCCCTGACTGATCTCATTTTGTATAGTCATCAGAAATCACTTAGTCACAATAGACTGCAAAGCATAGAACACTGATAATAAGAGAAAATTTAAGCATCCTATCTGCCTCAGTGGTGAATTACTGTCTTCAACATCCACTACTTAGATGTGTTTTTAACACAAAGCTCCATGGAAGCTTACTTACTTAAAGACTAAACTTCTATAGATAAAAGTTAGAAAAGAAATTCTCCCTCACCACGGGAAAAGAACATTTACAAGGGGGCGGAGCAGCACCAGGAACAGAAAGAATAATGCCCAGTCATGCGGCTGAAGCCACACCTATCTATGCAGTTCATTTTGAGAAATAGTAAGTTTTTACTTCAGAAGAGAGAAATGTTTGAGTCTGCGATGCTTCAGTATCAAGATGACCTGGAAGAATATCATGTTGCGATAGAATGCTCTACACCTTTTGAGCATGTGGTCCTCTGGAAATGAAGTTAGGTGGACTGGGGAGACAGCTAGGTGGGCAAAGGGCTTGCTGCACATATGCGGGGACCTGAGTCCAGCTCTCCAGGACCCACATAAAAAGCCAAGTGTGTTGGTGTGTACCTGTCACCCCAGCACTGGAGGGAAGGGACAGCAACAGGTGGTTCCTGTAGGCTCACTAAGTCATAGGAGAAAGAGCAAGCTTCAAATTCAGTGAGAGACACCAAACTAAGGTGGAGAGGGGATTGAGGAAGACATCCCAGGGTCAATCACCGGCCTTTACACAGGTGAGTGCACCTGCACACACATACGCATGCACACGTGCGTGCACACACACACACGAAAGAGAGAGACAGAGAGAGAAAGAGTGTGTTAGAAAGAGGGCTACGGGAAACTATTTCCCACTTCTTTGCTGAGGAAGACATGGTTTATGGCTTAGGTTCTCTTTCCTCCCTGCCTTCTGGGAACGCATTGCACCTATGTTTCTTAGGTTCTCATGTAGTGAGTTTTGCGTCCTGTGACTGAGTTCTGGCCCATGGAAGGTTGGCAGGAGTGTAAGATGCCATTCTAGGCCCGGCCCAATGAAAACCTCTTGGGTATGATGTCCTACACTAGTTCATTTTTACTTGGTGAGGCTTTGGAAGGCCATATGTGGACAATTATCTGGATGGCAAGACAGAGCATCTTGCTTGGAACCTAGATTCCCACATCAGACAGCTACTTCAGAAACTAGCCTTGGCCTATTGCAGCGCCTGCCTGGAACAGAGACTCCCATATCAGACAGCTACTTCAGAAACTAGCTTTGACCTACCACAGCGCCTGCCTGGAACAGAGACTCCCATATCAGACAGCTACTTCAGAAATTAGCGTTGGCCTATTGCAGCGCTGAGGTTAGGGGGTGAGTTTTTCAACACTTTTCCTTATATACTGTTGCAGTTTGGATCTTAAATGTTCCCCAGAGGTCCATATGTTGAAGACTAGGCCACCCAGCTGAAGGTCCTATTGAGATGTATGGCCTGGTGGGAAGAGGCATGTCAATGGGGGATGCACCTTGAAGGGATGCCTGGATTCCAGCCCTTCACCCTCTTTATTTGCTTCCTGGCTGCCAGGAGTTGAGCAGCCTCCCCACTATGCTCTCAATCTCTATATTGGTGTGCTACCCTGCCCAAAAGCTAAGAGGTTAAGCTTGGACCAAAACTAGAGCAAACCTTTGCTCTTTGTAAGTGGGTTGTGTCAGGTATTTGTCACGGCAGCGGGAAGCTCACTAACACACTTACCCTAGCTGAATTTTTTACATGCAGCACAAACATGTTTTCAAAGGAATATTAGATTTTTCTCTTTCAGTGTTCCTTTTGCTTTGAGATGAGATGGTCTTTCTGAAGGTAATGTATTTACGTGCATGCCACTTAAAGGTGGTGACCTTGTGGTGATAGGTACCCTGCTGTCCCTTGTATTATAGAAGTTATATACGAAGCCTCAACTAGAGATGCTTGGGCTGCCAGTGAAGAAATGCTAGATAACAGGCCTTCAGCAAGACACACATGATTTCTTTCCCTTTTGGATCAACTTTTATTTTTATTTTAAAGCCCATAAAAAGTACAAACAAAACAAACGTGACCATACTCTATCCACCTAGAATAAAGTTGACATATTTGCTTTTATTTAACTTTTTTATTTAACTTCTTTGTTATTTAATTTTAAAGTAAAAATTGTATATGTTCAAGGAGTATAATGTGAAGTTTATATTTGTTCTATAATGACATGATTTTCATAGTCAGGTTAATTAACGTGTCTATCTCTTCTTACAGTTACATGTATATGTATGTGTGTATGTATGTGTATAAGTGTATGTATATATAAGTATGTGTGTATGTGAATATATGTGTGTATATAAGTATATATGTATAATATTTATGTGTGTATGTAAGTTTGTATATGTAAGCGAGTATATGTGTTTATGTAAGTATACATATCTATATATATAAAGTGTGTGTATATACAAGTGTATGTGTATGTGTGTATATATGTGTGTGTATATAAGTATGTGTATGTATGTGAGTATGTGTGTGTATATGTGCATGTGTGTATGTGTGTGTTGAGAGCACTTAAGATCTGCTCTCTTAGCAGGTTACAAGCATATCACACAACACTTGGGGTTGAGGAGATAATTCAGATGATAAAGTGCTCACTGCACAATCATGAGGACTTGAATTTGATACTCAGAACCGATGTAAAAGTCTGGCCATGGTGGTGTGTGCTTGTAATCTCCGCACTGGGGAGGCAACAGAGAAGGATCCCTGGAGCAAGTCTAGCCTAGTTGGCAAGCTCCAGTCCAGTGAGAGACCTTGTTTCAGAGGAGATGGGTGGTTTTTCTGAAGGTAATTAAGAAAGGAAGGGTGTATTGGTTCTCCATTTTGCAGGCATAATTCATCATGGTAGAGGAGTCATGACAGCAAGGTGCTTGAGGCAGCTCACTACATTGCATCCACAGTAAGGCAGAGAGGTGAGTCCTTAATTCAGCTTAGCATCTTCTTTTTATTCAACCAAGACCTCAGCCCGTGAAATGTTGCCATCCACAGTAGCTGGCTCTCTCCACCTCAATTAATCTAATCTGGATAATCCCTCACAGGCATGCCCAGATACTTTCTCCTAGGTGAGTCTATATCCCATCTAGTTACATTCAATATAAGCTATCACAGGCGCGTACATCTCATCATTGGAGTCCATTATGTCAGCCCACGCTCCATCCACAACACTTAGATTTCAGACATTATATAGCAACAAAACTAAAAGATTCCAAAAGGCATATTGACTGTCTTTTAATGAGGACATAAAATGCTTCCACTTACATACCCAGAGCTTGCCATATGGACATCTAGCTGCAAAGGAAGCTGGGAAACCATTTATTTGAAGGCATCATGTACTTGAGTTTTATCACTAAGGAAGAGAACTGCCAGGAGGGCAATGACCAGAAAAACTTACTCAAGTTAGTCACTGAAAATGTATTATTGTACAGAAAAGTCAGCTTGCACAAATTGCTGTTTTAGATATGTGTCTGTATACATATATAGATATTTTCTTGTTTATAATTTTAGAAAATAAGCAGGATGAGGGTGTAGCTCCGCGGCAGAGCTCTTGACTTAGTGTGAATGAGGATCTGGCTTCCATCCTCAGAACCATAAAAGAAAAAAGATGGAATGCAGATGGTTGCCATTTCCATCTGATTCTTAGCCCATCAGAATCCCTCAGTAGTCGGTGAGTTAATCATCCTCCAGGGTGTGGCACAGACTTACACACATCCTACAGTAAAGGAGGAAAGAGGCCACTTTACAACTTGTTCATCACCATGGAGAGAGAAAACTGCATGCATACATAGGCATATAACAACAAGCTGCAATTGCCTCAATATCAGCAAGGCTAGTGTTCAGACCGCTATACTAATTTGTGGGTAGATACTCTTTTCTGAGCCTGTTTGTGTCTGTGCATGTATTGGTATGCACAAAAACATGCTGTATTTTCCATTTCTGTAATGCCAGCTATCATACAGAATCAAGGAGAAAGTGTGGGAGAACAAAG
This sequence comes from Ellobius talpinus, assembly GCA_001685095.1. Lineage (NCBI taxonomy): Eukaryota > Metazoa > Chordata > Mammalia > Rodentia > Cricetidae > Ellobius > Ellobius talpinus. The sequence continues at coordinate 11,039 of LOJH01027043.1, forward strand.
ACCAAATAACTCTCTCTAGATTAGATAGTGGACACCTTTGTGGTTTTTCTGTGTACTATAATTTATGGATCCTGAGCACATACACCAGACTCATCCCGCCCCATTCCCTACAATATTAGTTTCATTCTGTCTGCATCACACTGCTCTATGTTTTTAAGTTGTATCTATTCTTAACACCATATTTTTCCTAATGACACAAAATAGCTGCTTCATACTGAAGATCTGGGGTCTTGAGTATCCTCAGGGATGGGGTGTTGGGACATCCAAAGCTTGACTCCTAACAAGCTAGAGTCGCTGAACTTCCTGCCAGATAGGGTCTAATTTCTCACTGAAGGCACATGCTGTTAATGTCATGACTGCTTTTACAAAAACAGAAACAGAGTGGGTGTACTGGCCACTGGGATGCAGCGAGGCTAGCTAACCTGATGTCAGATGTGGGTGGCCTTCCCCAACTGCTTCCCCATGGTCTCACATAATCCCATGATCTGAGCAGAGGGACCATGTCAACCAGGCACAGTTGCAGAACACAGCCACTTCACTTACATTATACTCTCAGGAGACACCCCTCTCCAGGACAGCCTACTGTCTAGTTAGAAAAATAGCATAAGGATACACAATGACCTGAAATCCCAAATCCCCTCTCTGTAGGTCTGGGGAATGCAGAATTAGCGCTAGGGTGTTCAGTTGGTGCTGCAGACATCCGTTGGTGGACCACCTTGCCCTGCCTTGCCTCTCGAAAAGGCAGATGGGAACCTTCGAGGCAAAGATGTTGGGAAGGTTTTCCTCCATGTAAATTTCATCTTGCCACGGAATCAAACTCCAATCTTTATCGGAAGGCACTCGCTCATTTCCTCCGCGCCACCCGAGTCATTTATTTGCAATCACGTTTGCATATTCTGGGTACTGCAAGTTGGTTCAGTTCACAAGGGGAAGGAAACAGATAAAGATTTTGTTAATGGATCTCTTTGTGCATAAAAAGAACTCCCATCTCCCTTCCCACATGGTGTCCTGAATTCCCCTCTTCCTCCTTCTCCAAGTTTTACTTTTTCTCAGAATGTCTGTGTGCCGTATGACAGTGATTTTCTCTGGTAATTGCCCTCTTCAATAAGAAACTTTACAATAGTGAACTCCCAAACCACTTACGTATAAATTAGAGATGTTTTAAGGCAAAAATCAAGTTGAAAATTCTACATTGTGATTTTTGACATTAAAAAGAGAGACCTCCCCTTTTTAAATTTATTTATTATGTATATAGTGTTCTGGGCACTAGATCTCATTGTAGATGGGTGTGAGCCATCATGTGGTTGCTGGGAATTGAACTCAGGACCTCTGGAATAGCAGTCAGGTCTCTTAACCTCTGAGCCATCTCTCCAGCCTGAGACCCCCTTTAATATGAGAAAAATTCTTGACTTCTGCCCAAATCATTTACATTTAAAGAATAATCCCCCCACCACCAGACCTCTGTGCACTTGGCTTTACCATACAGCATTCAGAGGAGATAAAGCATGAATTTATTTCAGCATCTTCACCTTGCAACAATGCTTCATTCTGCTTCATACAGAAGTCGGGTGGGATTCTATGTAAATCTCAGTTGTGCAGTGAACGTGCTCTTAGGCAGGCAATGCTCATGAGCAGTCTGGGAACACAGGTGGTAGGGAGTCTGTGGCTTTAGACAGCAGTGGCCAGCATGAGGTGAAGGTACACACCTTCTCTGAGCCCCTGCCACCCCAAGAAAGGATCGTGGTAGCAGTAGCTTCATTTCCCTTGCAATGGCAACAACAAAATGATGCCACAGACAAAAACTGTCATGCCCCACCCACTCCATCTGTCCTTTGCTATGCACCCACAGCTCCCCTCATTCTACAAATTAATCTTTCACACATTTTTTAACAAAAAAGTGTTATAAAAGAAAAAAAACAAGGAAAACAGAAAGGGCTGTGTGGAAAATAAATTAAATTTAAATTTGATGGCAGTTATGACTTTTTTTATTGACTATAGGAGCAAACAGTCACATCAAATTGGTGCCACTGGCATATAATTAAAACTACAGGGCACCCTTAATGATCTCTGACAATGATCGCCTGTGTGGTTTTTTTTTAAATATAGCATGCACATTTTGTCCAATTTGGGTTCTTTTTTCCTGTTGCTTTTGTCCTCTTTCTGAGTGGGCATTATTCATGAACCGAGTCTTTATTATCTATTTGGCCATCTGCATAGCATTGGCCATAATCCCCTGGATTGTAATTTTGGGTGAAAATAAGGACTATGGGAGATTGCAACCCTAAAAATAATAACACTATGCTTCGAGCTCAGCGTAAAAAGCAGCAGGAATAAAAACATTCGGGGTGGAGGTGAGGTCTGAGGCCCATGCAAACCATGTGGAAAAGCGGAATCTGGGTGTTCATTTTGGGCAAAGAAACATCTACGCTCATTGATGAGAGGCCTTGGTGAAAGGGATGTTTCTTCAGGCTCCAATATCTTTCAAAGAAAATAAACCTGTTTTCTCACAAGATCCTCTTATTTCAAAAAAAATCTTCCTATTTCAAAAGTTCGCACACCTCATAGAGGAGTGGCCACCCCAAATACTACTGCGGTCCCTTTCAGCTCATGATCAAGGCGTTAGGTAGTGAATGCTCATGTTTGCCCATAGCAGGTCCCTTTTATTCAGTTTAGTGAAGGGAGATTTTCCGGAAGTAACATGTTAAAACGCATGATTTCCCATTTAAAAACAAACAAACAAAACAAAAGATTGTGGGGTCTGTAACTGTAACTTAGTTCTAGGTAGAGTACTTGCCCCATGTTCACAAGGCCTTCGGTCTCGTCCCCTAAAATGCAGTATGTATACATGTATGTGTGTGCGTATATACACATGTATGGGTGAAAAAATAATTACTGAAAACTGGTAAACTACTGTTTCTAAAATGTTGCCTAATCTTATTTGGTTTTCTCTCCATCTGTTTTTCCCCCTTTGACCTTTTCTTTCTGAAATTCTCCTCTAATCAGGGTTAAATTACCTTTTCTGTCTACTTCTCAGATTTTCTTGCAGTCACTAGGAAGCCATCAAGGCCAGCTGATTGAAAGATGAATATGTATTACCAAAGAAACACCTTCCTAAGAAGAGTAAATGCATGGGGCTACGATATATGTATGGCAGAAGCATTTTGGTCTCAGAGGAAAAGGCAAAATATTCTCGCTTTTAATATTTCTTGTGTTCTTTTCCCCTCTTAGCTGAGTCCCCTTAAACTATTAAACTAGAGGAATATACAATTATGGTTACACACACACACACACACACACACACACACACACACACACACACTGCTTGGGCTTACTACCAAAGGACAATGAAATCCTTCAATTATCTCATTACTTGGAAAATGAATTATTTACTTACACTTAATAATAGCTTAAAATAACTTTCTCTTTTATATTTATCATTCTCTCTAAATTGGTTTATATATGTACATAGTAACAGCCTACATGGCATAAAATCTTCAAATTTGAGAAGTTTAAGCTAGTGACTCTCACATCCGTATTGATTTACCTAAAAATAATGCAGTAGCCCTCAGATCAAGAGTGACAATCCAGCTTCAAAAATGGTTGCTGTGCACTGGCTCATGGTGAGTAAAACTTAGACCATATTATTTGGTTGACTTTCATAAATAAATAAACTATTATGACATTAACTCAATTTTCACAGACAAAGAATACTGTCTTTAAAGATAATTAAGAAGCTAAGCATGGTGGTGCATGCCTTTAATCCAAAAACTGGGGAGGTAGAGGCTGGCGGATCTCTGTGAATTCAAGGCCAGCCTGATCTGCAAAGCAAGTTCTAGGACAGCCAGGGCTGTTACACAGAAAAACCTTGTCTCAACCCCCTACTACCAAAAAAAGATTAAAAGTTGGGCCAGATGTAGTGGCAAATAATTTCTGTGCTTGGGAGGCAGAGGCAGTTGGCACTCTATGAGTTCTAGGCCAGTGTGGCCTACATAGCAAGTTCCAGGCAAGTGAGGGCTACATAATGAGCCCTTATCTCAAAAGAGAAACAAATAAATAAAATATAAAAACATAAAAGTGAAGAATTAATAACCTCAAGACCAATTTGATTATAGTCCAGAAATATAAAACTCTTTAGCACATTGAATGCCATGTAGTTTTTAACTATTATAAATTATATTCTTGTATGGTAGTATTATAGATTATCTCCATGAAATATGAGGAAAGTAAGACTATGCTATTTTAAATGCTTGTTGTAAGCCATACTGTTGAAACTCAATTAAATTAGTATTGGAGAGTCCAGTGCCTACAACTGAAGGAAAAGAGTAGGTTTTCATTTAAGATTTTATATTTCAAGTTTGTTTCTCCAAAGCCCCAAATTTTTCCTTAACAGCAAATCCATGGTTTTAAGTGCTCACACTCAAGGTTAAAATGTTTACTCTCTTATGAAAATAAAGTGATTTAAAGTCATGAATTTAAAAATATTTTAGAGATGTGATATAATAGAAATGCTTTTTAATAATATTAAAATACACTCCACGTCTGTGAAATGGTTGGGCCAGTGTCTTTTGCCTCAGCTTTTCCTTTGGCATGATCCTGCTGTTCCCCTAAAGTATTACCCTATGCTAAACTCTAGAGTTGAGTAGCAAAGTGGAATTGGAGGACTGGGTAACTAGAGTGCTTGATCTAAGTGTATCCCTTCTAGCTCCATGGCTGCTTTTAAGTGCCCCAGACTGCTAATCTCAGGAGCTGTGCAAGAAGAGTCTTAATCGCATTTCTGACCAGATCCCTCCTTATGGCTGTGAGAGTTTAATTTTCATTTAAACAACAATAAATACAGGCACAAGGGTTTGAAATGAATTATGTAAGCCCTTTGGCCATGACTGTTCCATTCTGCCACCGAATGAGCTGCTGTTTTCGCTTTGTTTTATGGGTTTCGTGCAGCCTGTGTTATTATATCTGCCAAATAAAAGCCAGCAAACCATGCAAATGAAAATATAATCTTTTATCTGTCATGGTCATAGGAAGCACCCAGATAGCATTTTTTAGCCAGTCCTCTGCTGTACTTCATTCTCTATTCTCAGGACCCTCTGGTCTCAGCAGCAGCCACAGAGAGGAAAGCATCTTCATTTTAACCCACCACCAACGTATGTTTTCACCCGAGAAGTCAGGAATCATTTATTCTGCTATATTTTTATCTTGTCTGTCTGGTTCAATGGAGACTGTGGGCTTTTCCCTTAAGTATAGGAACTCGATAGATGAGTTCTTTATAAAAATACTGCAGATTCTGGTTTCAAAAAAAAAGATTTTTTTATGTGCTTATTGTTTTGTTGTTTTTCATAAAGAAACAGAGTCTCACTCTGTTGGCCAGGAAAAGCCTCTTGCATTGGCCTCTCCTGTGGTGCCTGGGACTGGAGGTACAGGCCATCTGGTGGGGGTTTCTTTTCATTTTCGAATGTCCTGCATGTAATGACTCCATGACAATGATGAGCTAACTCTTAGAGTCACCAATGTTGATTTAGAAACTTGGAAAGTCACTTAGCCATTCCCTTTGGACAATCTCCAGGTGAGGAAAAAAACACCCCTACACCTAAGTTCTGAGAGCTAATTCATCTATAAAGATGAAGGGCTTTTCCCCCTTGGGAGTCTTACTGATTTGCCTAGGCTGACTTCCAACAGCTGAGCTTAAGTTGTCTTCCCACCTGGGCCTCCTGAGCCCCTGGAACTCAGTTCCTAAGTACAGAGATGCTATGATTCTACACATCTCTACCACACACACAAGAGCACACTCAACGAAAGTAAATTGGCAGGTCACCAAAATGGCTCAGTGGGTAAAGGTGCTTGCTGCATAGTCTGGTAGCCTGAGTTCAATCTCCAGAATGTTTATAGAAATGGAAGAAGCTGGTGGTGGCAGCACACACCTTTCATCCCAGGCAGAGATAGGCGGATCTCTGTGAGTTTGAGGCCAGTTGATCTACCAAGCTAGCTCCAAGACAGCCAGGGCTATGCAAAGAAACCCTGTCTCAAAAGAGGAAGAAGACAACCCACTTCATGAAGCTGTTCCGTGGCATGCACACACATCACACACATCACACAGTCATAGTTTTGTTTTCGTGTTTAAAGTCGAGAATTTCATACATGAATGAGTACACTCCTCCCTACCCCTCTAACTCCTCCTGCACCCAAACACCCCTCCAGAACTCAAGTTGTTGTTTTTTTTTTAAAGAATGCAAATTGGCTGTGTGAGGTCAAGAATGACTATAATTTTAGCACCTGGGAGGCTGAGGCTGCCCTTGGCTGCAGAGTGAAACCCTAATGAAAGAAAGAAAGGGGGCGGGGAGGGGGGAGAGGAAGGTGAGGAAGGAAGGAAGAAATGAAAGAAGGAAAGAAGGAAGGAAGGGGAAAAGGGAGGAAGGGAAGGAGGGAGGAAGGGAAGGAGAGAGGAAGGGAAGGAGGGAAGAAGGGAGGGAGGAAGGGAGAAAGGGAGGGACAGAAATTGGATATATATTTTACAAAGTAAGTCCTGCTTCTCACTTGTCCCAAGCTCTGCAGTTTGAAGTAGGTTTCAACTGTGTAAATTACTGCTTTTCCCCGGAACCTCCAGAAAAATGAAAAGGTTTATTTCTCCACGTGCTCCTTTTTCCCCCTTCTTCTTGAAAATATTTCTTGAGTGCTTATTTCGTGTCAAGGAGCATCCTACATGCTAAGGGCACAAATGTTCAAACCATGGAAAATCCTACGAAGGAGACAGGGAAGCAAGCTAGGCACTGGATGTGGAGTACGGTTCTGTGGGAGAGCACAGCTTAGCTCGCACAGGCCCTAGCACGGAAATCAAAGTGAAAATAAAAAGTAGAAAAGTATCCTGGACTGTACAATATTTCCTAGATTGTGTTATCAAAGTAGTTCCACATTCTTTATTTGTAAAATATTTAAAGATTTATTTGATTTTTTGATGATATGTTTGTGTGTACTTGTGCATGAGTCCAGATGACCTCAGAGGCAGGGAGAGATCAGGTTCTGAGGAGCTGGAGATGCAGACCTCTGGAAGAGCAACAACTGCTAAGCCATCTCTGGCCCAGTGGTTCACTACCTTCCTAAGGCTGTTGTTGCGGGAGAATTGTCTGTATTCTGTCAATCATGTATTTTAATAAAATG
>LOJH01027045.1:4097-18189 GCA_001685095.1 Ellobius talpinus
AGAGAGAGAGAGAGAGAGAGAGAGAGAGAGAGAGAGAGAGAGAGAGAAAGGTGGTCACCAGGAATGCTTTTACGGTATATATTTGTCTGAATACTTTCAAAATAGGTTTGCCATAACAAGAAAACAAGATCATTCCTAGACTCAATCCTCTTATGTACTTGTGTTTTCCTGCCTATGACCAACATGATAGTGTTAAAATATGGTATGTTCAATTCTTTATTCATCTGAAAACTGTATTTGGCTGAAGTTTGAAGTCTCTTAATGTGTTACATGTCTCCCATTGGAATCTCCAGTTCTTCACGTTCTAGGATTGAATTGTATTATAACTGAGGATTATACTCAATAAATCCATACTAAGGCAAGTGTACATTCATGTATGTGTGTGTACACACACACATACACACACACACACACACCTCTCTAGCGAGGGAAGAATGTATCACTCTATCTTGTGACTTTGAGTTTTGTGACTTGTTTTACCAAGTGGGCCATTAATAATTTATCATCATGAGCAGAGGCTTCTTAAGCATGTCTGTATGATGTTGCTTGAATTTTTACTTCATTGATGTGTAATGAGAATGATATGTCAACATTACTGCTGTAAGAAATTGCTAGGTAACATAAGTAGGGACTCAAGAACAAACACATTAGAATACATTAATTTATTCCAGAATTTAGATTAAGGCTTATGGTAAAGAATCATTGAAATCTGAAGTGACTGATTCAACATATTTTTATAATATGGCTAACTCTTTCACTCTTTGTCTCTGTCTGTCTACCTGTCTCTGTCTCTCTCATCCTCCTTCCCTCTGTTCCTCTTTCCCTCCTTCCCTCATGTTACTATATATTCCAGGCTATCTTCACTAGTAGTAGGCCTCCCCTTCACTCAGCCTCTTGAGTAGTAGAATGTACAAGCAAGAGCAACCACACATAACTATATGTTTTCAGTTTTCTGATTTTCCTACTTCCTTCTCTCTTGTAGGATTTTACATGTCTTGTAGATTCTATCTGAATCTCTCTCTCTTACTTATCACTCTCCTTGATGTAAATTTCTTCTACTTATCTTCACACTCAGAGAAACTTGTTTACAAGGAGAAGACCCTCTGTCTCTGAGGTCTTGGTTACCAGTGCTTTTTCTCTACTTTGGCATGGTGACGTTTGTCTGTAATTGTACTTTATCTTGTTTTATTATTTCAGAGATAGGCACTTGCTATATACTCATATCAGGCCTGAAACTTACCATGTAGATCAGACTGACTTCAAATATACAACAATTCTCTTGTCTTTCCCTTTTGGATGCTCGGGCTATAGTCATGTGCCATCATATTTAGCAACATACATAGTTTATTAACAGTTATAATAGCATGATTCACTTTCTTTCTCATCCACTCAACTAGAAAGAAAGAAACATTTTTAATTGGTTAACTTTGGAGTTCTGGTATCAGAATTCTTGAAGGAATTTTGCTGAAACTGCTCAGTTTAACACACTAGCATTTTATTGTGTTAGCAGTCTGGGTGGTTCGTGATGCTTTCATTGATAGTGAAGCAGGTAGATAACTGCTGCTTAATCTTATTATGTGCTGATAATAAAAAGCAGAATGATTTGAGCTAAAAATAAATAAGCCAATGATAAATTGGGTGATTCTCTATTGTGTGCCCTGCACTTTCATTATGAAGTAAGCAATAGTATAGTCAACCACCCTATAAATAAGATAGCAGATACTTGGGCTGGAGACACTCATATTTTGCAACTGTTGTGATGTGTGTTTTGAGTTTTGAGACTTATGGACACAAGTGTTCATGTAACTCCTGTCAAACAATTGTAAGATAAGAATATCATTTTGTCTAGGGAAAGAAATGATTGCAGCTAAGGAGTACATAGCAGAAAATGGAAACATTTCAGATTTGCTTAAGAGAATCTTCATTCCATCTTGAACATTTTCACCGATCTCTGACTTTAGACCTGGTTTTTCTATTGGATTTCTTTCTCTTTAAGTCTCTGAGGAGCAAAAGTCACATGAACAATGCCATGTAATCAGTCAACAAAAACCATAGCAAAAACAAACAAACAAAAATCCCCACAACATACTAACATTGCCTGAACTTTTAAAACTTATTGGTACCTTGTAGTTGGAGCCCACTGGTTCATTTCCCAGCTGCCCAGACTCCCAATTTAATCACTTAGAAACAATATTATTTGCAATATTGTTTGGCCAAGAGCTTGAGCATATACTATCTAGCTCTTACATCTAGAATTGACCCATTTCCATTATTTTATATTTTACCACATGGTTCGTGGCCTGCCAGCAAGGTTTCAGCTAGCAGTTCACGTCTTTACCCTCTGGCTGCTACATGGTGTCTCCTGACTCTGCCTTCTTTCTCCCAGCATTCAGTTTAGTTTTTCCCACCTAGCTCTACTCTGCCTTATCACAGGACAAGACAGATTCTTTATTCATTAACCAATAAAATCAACACACATACAGAAGGACTTCCCACATTAGTACCTAAGACAACAACTTAGCAGCTGTCTTTGAATAAGATATAAAGAATTTGTTTCTGAGAACTGAAATGATAGTGATCTATATGCTGCTGTCAAAGATGCTTCATGAAAGACTTTACTGAGAGAACAGTTCCAACTGGATTATGGGATACATTATATGCAAATGTTATAGTAATGTTAAATGCCCTGATTTTGGTAAATGACTAGAAGTTACGACAGAAATTTTGAGAATTATGTGCTAACATACTAGAAATAACCAAACATTTTGTCTGCAATCTACAGGGTAACAGTTTATGAAGAAATAGAGAGAGAAAAAATAAATGCATCAAATATTAAAAATTGATGAATCTGGGTATAGTGTATGAAAGTTCTTCATAGTATTCACAATTAAAATTATTGCAAATCTTTTTAAAAAGACACATTACTAGGGATGAGAAAAGCCCTCATGGGTCTATTCTAAGTAAGTGCATAGAGTACAAATGATTGTAAGAGCTAGATACAGTGGGTGTCTGCAAGGAAACAGTATTTGTGAGCATGACAGGGCTGTGGTACACATGAGTCAGAGCAGCTGTGATTGCATACAAAAGACCTGCATAAGGTGGGATAAAAGGTGGCGGAAAGGCATGGGGGATAGAAGGGATACAATGGGAATGAATTTGGTCAAGACATTATATGCATGTGAAATTCTCAAACACTAAAGGTTTTAAGTAAAAACTTCTATAAGCCACAAGGAAACATGAAGACATGTGATTATATTCAATTCTCCACTCCAGAGGACTAATGCAAGATCTTCATGCAGTTTATCAATCCCAGAATCATTCCATTACCAGACTGTCCCGAATACTCTCATCAGTGGAGATGCTGGAGGACAACAGTAGGATCCAAGAACTTACACTGGAGCCACAGACATTAGATCCCAGAAAGCATGGGTTCAGAGATGCTTATACTACAGAGGAGGCAACAAGCAGAATTTGAGCATAGTCAAATGTTTCTTACAAGACAATGAGACAATTTAAAAAAGAAAAAGGAGGGAAACACCTCAAGACCATTTTTTGGTGCTCACTGCGCTATATATGAAATTCAATGTGATCCCGTGTGTTCAGATATTGGACTTAGGATATGAAGCAGGTACAGCAGTGTTTAGGACAAGGAACAAGCAGGGGCAATCTGAAATAGAGTTAGCATCATAAAAAGAAAACAGTACAATACATACTTTCCCCCAAATGAACAATAAAATATCAAATAACTATCTTTCATTTTCTGTGGCTAAAACCTCTCCACAAAATTAAGACTTTATAGATTTTAGGTAAATCTGTTAGAAAGTAATTTACTGTTTTACTATAACTGATGTGAAAATTACTTAGTTTTCTTTCTTAGCTGTTTACTTTGTCTAGATGATTCTGAGTAAAAATCACATATGGAACCTGGTTAAGGATTTTATTTATTCACATAAAAGCACATGACATTGTCCATGAAAAAGGGAGGACTGACCCTGATGGCATGGTCATACTGCCCCTCATCTGAGGGGGGCAGTACCAGTGACCTAGACTGACCAGCTCCACTACCACCTAGGCCCACAGGTGGACCTTGTGTTGGCCCAACCTAACATGTATCGCATCCAGGACCTGCTGGAGTTCCTGAAGGGACTAGTCATGTGGAACAATACCAGGAGGATCTCCAGTACTTGGGGTGGCTTTGGGATATCTGAGAGGAGTTCTGATGAGGATCCGGTGATAATGGTGGACCAGAAACCAGAGGCCTTCAACTAGACCAGTGACTCATTGCATTGAACATTTGCAAGTAAAGCTGATCGAGCAAAAGGGTCTACTGTGTGACACACTGCAGGTCACAGTACCACTAGGATGAATGAAGAGGTATTGGAGAGTTGGAAAAAATGGAGGAGCCAAGAGCTTTTTGTTTGTTTTTTTTGCTTTATTTGTTTGTTTGGTTTGGTTTTATTTAATTTTTTTGAATATTCTTGTGGGGGGCACTGCAGGGGTGAAGAAAGGATATGGGGGATCAGAGGTTAGTGGAACTAGGGTGTAGGATGTGAAATTCTCAAAGAATCAATAAAGACCAGAAGAATATTTGAGGGAAACTGAAAATGTAGACAAAGTGAGCTTTACCAAGGACTCTAGAAAGGGAGTCCAAGAAGCAGCAATCAAAATGTGGAATAGAGAGAAGGTAACAGAACACAGAGACAAAAGCAAGGTCAGTGCTTGATGAGAATAAACGAGAGAAAATAAGGAGAAAATAATAGTGCTTTCCAGACAGAAAATCAAGAAGGACTAATGTACAAAAATTTATCCATTCATCGACTAACACTAGGTTGTTTTCAATTTCTCATTACTGTGAGTAGAGCACCAATGAGCATGCCTGAGCAAGTCTCTGTAGTAGGGTGAAGTATCTTTAAGGGATATGTCCAAGAGTAGTGCAGTTGGAATTTGAGGTCAGATCTCATCTTTCTGAGGAACTGCTACACTGATTTCCATCCTGGCCATACAAGTTTACCCTCGTGCCAGCAGTGGATGAGTGTGCTCCACTTATTCCACATCCTTGCCAACATGGGCTGTCATTTTTTTATTGGTCTTGGCCCTTCTGATGTATGTAAGATAAAATCCCAATATAGTTTTGATTTGCATTTCCCTTATGGATAATAATGTTCAACATTTCTTGAAGTGTTTCTCAGCCATTTGAGTTTCCTCTTTTGAGATTTCTGTGTTAGATATATACCTCATTTTTAATTGGGTTATTTGTTTTCTTGATGGCTACTTTATTGAGTTCTTTTACATGTTGCATATTAGCTTCCTCTCAAATGTATATTTGGAGAAAAAAACTCTTTCCCATTGGATAATCTTATGCTTTGACTGAATGATGATGTCCTTTGCAGTACTAATTGTTATTCTTGTTACACAGTCTAATACTATTCTGCTCAGAAAAATCTTTTCTGGTGTCTATGATTTCAAGACTATCTCCTACCTTCCCTTATTTCATAATCAATGTATCTGGCCTTATGTTGAAAACTTTGATCCATTTGGAGTTGAATTTCGTGCAGCGTGATAAGTATGAATGTATTTGCATTCTTCTAGCATGCAGATATCCAGTTTGACCTGCACCATTTGTTGAAGATGCTGTCTCATTTTCAGTATGTATATCAGGTTTCTTTACCAAAATTCAGGTGCCCATGGGGGTGTGGACACATTACTGGACCTTCAATTATATTCCATTGATCAAATGTCCCTCTTGTTGTGCCCAGTAGCATGCTATTTTTATTACTATAGCTTTGAGTAAATTTTGAGATCAGGGATGGTGACCCCGAACCCAGTTCTTTTAACATTCTGCATTGTTTTAGCTATCCTGAGGTGGTTTTTTGCATTTATTTATTTATTTGCATGTGTGGGTGTTTCCATATACAGGTGGAAATTGCCCCTTCAATTTCTGTTGAGAATTGTGTTGGAATTTTTAAGAGGGTTTGCATTAAATGTATTGATGGCTTTTCTTAGGAAAGCCATTCTTGCCACATTAAATCCTACTGATAAATGAACTTGGGAAATCTTTTTATCTGTTGATATCTTCTTCATTATTTTTCTTCAGTGTCTTAAAGTTTTACTGTGAGTTTTCACTTGCTCAGTTAGAGTTATCCCCAAGATATTTTTGAGACTTTCGAGAAAAGTATGTTTTCCTTGATTTTTTTTCTCAATCTATTTGTCATTTGTATATAAAGATGCTGGTGATTTTTCTGTGTTAATTTTGTATCCTGCTACTTTTTGATGAATGTGTTTATTAGTTGTAGGAGTTCCTGTTGGAACTTTTAGGGTTACTAACAAATACTATCATTATCATCTGCAAATAAAGATACTTTGACTTCTTTTCTTCCTATTTATATCTACTTCATCCCCTCCAGTTGTCTTATGGCTCTATATAAGACTTCAAGCACTGTGTTTAATGTGCATGGAGAGAGTGGAAAACCTTATCTTGCTTCTGTTTTTAGTCGAAATTCTTTGATATTTTTATGCATTTAAGTTGATATTGTTTTTATGCTTACTGTAAACTGCCTTTATTATGTTTAGCTATGTCCCTTGTATCCATCATAAAGGAATGTTGGATTATGTTAAAGGTCTTTTCTGCATCTAATGAGATAATCGTGTGGACTATTTATATATGGTTGACTATATTTATCAGTTTATATATATATTGAATCTTCTCTGCATCTATGGGATAGAGCTTACATAATCATGGTGGAGCAACATTCTTAGGTTTAGTTTGCAATATATTGTTGAGAAGTTTTGCATCTATGTTCTTAAGGGAAATTGATCTGAAATTCTCTTTCTTTGTTAGGTCTTCAGGTTGTATAGGTATCAGAGTAACTGGCCTAGTAAAAAAGAATTGGGTGTTGTTCCTTCTGTTTGTATTTTAGAGAATAATTTGAACAGTACTGAGGTTGGCTCTTCTTTAGAAATCTGATAGAATTCTGCACTAAAACCTGGATGGTTTTGATTTTAGGAAACTTAATTGCTGCTTCTATTTCACTGGGGCTTATATGTCTGCTTAAATTGCTTATAATATCTTGACTTAACTCTGGTAGGTGGTATATATTAATGAAATTATCTGTTTCTTTTAGATTTTCCAATTTGATTCAGTACATATTTTTAAAATATGTCTTTATAAATTACTTCACTTCCTCAATGTCTGTTTTTTACACCCCTTTTTGTTTCTAATTTTGTAAACTTGAATCTTATCCCTCCATCTATTAGTTAATTTGACTAAGGGTATTGTCAATATTAGAGATTTTTTTTCAAAGAACCAATTCTTTATTTCATTGATCCACTAAATTGGTTTTTTGTTTGTTTTCTATTTTATTGATCTCACCTTTGAGTTTATTTCTTGCCATTTGTTCTTTTTGGAATGATTTCCTCTTTTTGTTTCTAGAGCTTCCAGGTTTGCCATTTAGTTACTAATAAGAAATAGCTCCATTTTTTCATGTAGGCACTTAGTGCTATGAACTTGACCCTTAGAGGACCCTTCACTGTGTCCCAGAAGTTTGGGATATTGTGGGTTGTTTTTTTGTTGTTTTTTCATTAAATTCTAGAAAGTCTTAAACATTTTTTCCCCAATTTCTGTCTTGGCCCACTTTTCATTCAAGAGTGAGTTGTTCAGTTTTAATGAGTTGTAGGCTTCCTGTTGTTTTTTGTTGTTATGGATATCCAACTTTAACCCATGGTGGTCAAATAGGATGCTGGGTTACTTTTCAATTTTCTTACATCTTCTGAGACTTGCTTTGTGCCCAAAATGTTATTATTTCTGGAAAAAGTTCCATGGAGTTCTGAGTAAAAGACATTATCTTTCATTTAGGTAGAATGTTCTGTAACTATCTCTTAGGTCCAGTTGATTTGTAATGTCAGTTATCTTCAGCCATTCTTTGTTTAGCTTTTGTCTGGATGGACTGACTACTGGTATGTTGTTGTGGTGGTGTGGTTTCATTTTGCCCCTTCTTTTGATTTGCCGGTCTGGTATTATTTATTCATTGTTTTCTCTTGCATAGTTAGCCTCTTCAAGTTTAAGTTTACCGGTTACCACCTTCTGTGGGGCTGGGTTTGTGTGTAGTTGCTGCTTAAATTTGGTTTTATCATGGAATGTCTTGTTTCCCCCCTCTATGATTGGAAGCCTTGATGGATACAGTAGCTTGGGTTAGCATCTGCCATCTCCTAGAGTTTGTAGAACATCTGTTCAGACACATCTGACTTTTAGAGTCTCTGGTGAAAAGTCAGGTGTTATTCTAACTGAACTGAAGAATCCTCAAGACAGCAGACTGGAGAGTGTGCTTTATCTGCTTTATCTACAGATGACATGGTCTGGCTTTATTTGATGTCTTCAAATTTATCTTCACTTGATTTTTTTCATACCTGTGGAGATCAGAGTTTCTCATTCTTAAAGTAGTTCATATGCTGAGGGTTTCACAGACACCAGGAAGTTTCCATAGGAACTCTGCCTACTTCTGTGAGGTAGAGTGTGTGGTCTCTCTGAGAAAATCCTTGTGTTTCAAAATTATTTCTAATTCCCAAGGTCATCTACATTCTTACCATTGCATCCAGACTGGATTTCATGCCTAATCCTTTTTCCAGTAGAAACTTCAAGTGTTCATCTATTTCACGGCAGATGACCTTGCTTTGGGACTGTATGTTTAACTAAAATAACCAATCAGCCACAATTCAGTGGGGATTTAGAAACATGAGAGACAGGAACACTTTTTGCAACATTAAAACATGGCAATTATACTTCTCTTTGGATTTTGAGTGGCTTCCTATTTTTGGTCAAGCTAGACGCAAACCAAGATTAAAATATCTCACATGTACCTAGAATTTAAATCAAAAGAAAATATCAATGCCTGATAGTTAAGAAAACCAGCACCCAGTTCCTCATTATACTAAAATGTGAAGACTGACGGACGAGGAGGCAGGAAAGTGGGCAAATGTAATCCTCAGACTCAATTACCAAATTAGAAAGATATTTAGAGAGGCAAAGAAACTTTGAGTGGGGAGGAACTTTTTTTAGTTCTTGTTCTTATTATGGAGGTATTTCTCCTGCTGGGGGCTGGGGAGATGACTCAGTCAGTAAAGAGCCTGCCTCACATACATGAGAGCCTGTCTTCAGAGCTTCATCACCCATGGAAAATCCTGGTGTGATGGCATGTGTCTCTAATAAAACTGCTGGAAAGAGCGTTAGATGGTGAAAAGAGGCCAGCGAATCCTTATAATTCATTGTTTATCTAGCCTGACTAAGTCAATAAACCCCAGACTCAGGGAGAGACACTATTTCCCCCATAATAAGGTGGAAAGCAGCTGCAGAAGATGCCTGATGTTAATCTCAGAGGTCTACAGGCATGCACACAAATGCTAACTTGCCACATAAATAGTTTCTTTCATGTCCACACAAACATGTATCCTTTCCCCCATCCCACACACATATACAAATACTTTCTCTCTCCTGCTTATTACTTCCTTCAGCACTGTTATGAATCTGGACTGGAGCTCTGTATCAAGGTTCAGGGGTCATCTGAAAACTCCTCATATTCAAAAGCACCTACAACTCTGTGTAATTTTATCAGTATTCTATTTCTACCTAAAGTTTTGAAGTCCCCAGTTAAAAACAAAGGGTAGAAGCTTGCTAAATGTTTGCACTTACTTCATATGGTCTTGTTTGGATTTCAGCAGCACTGCCTCACTTTCTTACACAGTGAATCACATATGCTTTGTCTCCCAGCAACAGTATCTGAAGGCCCAGAGCTGAGGCCGGAGACCTTCTGTCATTCTCGCTGTAACTTTCAACCTAGGTGACAGCATCCTAGAGCTCAGAAATAAGCAGGTTGGAAATATCCCCAAAGGCATAGAGAATACTTCAGCAAAGCTATTTCTCTCTCAGGCAGGGCCATGGACTGTGGCACAGCCATCTTGGAGGGTCTGTTTGCAAGGACAGACAGGAAAGCGAGATAGGAGACCCTCTAGCAAGGCTGTTGGTTGAAGGTTATGAGGTTATCAACAAGAATATGGCAGTCAACAAACTAAAACAATTCAGTGTCTATCAGCAGCACAATACCAACGTCCTATAAAGACCAAGAAATAGATTCTCCCATTCAGAGGAGGTTGCCATGTCAGCATTTTTGGTGGACACTACTCTTAATCCTTACTCTTTGTCAATAAATGAGCCCTATTCATATGGTGAGCCTATAGCAATGGGAAATTGCAGAACAGAATTGAGGCAATCAACACACTGCCCAAGACACTGTCTAAGCTGACTCTATTAAATAAGAAAAAGCTACAGGGGAACTCAGCAGGGAGTGTTTCTGCTTTGCAAATGGTTTGGATGAGAGGGGTGGCCATGCCCCATTGACACACTGAGAGCCACTTTTTTGAGCTTGGAGTTCACATCAGAGATTAAGAAAATAAGAATTAAGGCTCTTTTTTGTGTAGAGTAATTCTTTCTGCTTACTAAATAAATTAGTGGACCAAATTAAAACATAAGCCTGTCATTTACCTTGGTTAAAGGAATAAATTATGATCAAATCCCTTAAAAGCCTGAATCAGGATATGTTCATTGTTATTCATTCTTACTCATTCTCCATAAGGGTGTGCAATCAATACTTCAATCTCCTGATCTTCTAGTTCACTTTATTTTATGTACTTGAAACTACATTAAACTGCCTCTCTAGAACAACTTGCCCATAACTCAGAAGTTAGTCTTATACCATGTAAAGGGATTTTATTGTAAACACAACCCACAGAAGCACTGGCTATTTTAGAAACCACCTCCCAGCCACATGAACCAAAATAAGTCTTGAGAATTATAACCTGTACTGAAAAGTAGGCCATTGCCTCTCTTTCTTACTAGCAATTTAAGGTAAGTGCTACTTTCCACTAGGTCCCATGTTGTGACAAGAAAAAACAATCACTCATCCACGATACTGAAAGTAAGAATCAAGTTCATTAAATATTTCTTTCATTGTAGAAGCCCTTCCAGCAATCAGTCCAGAAGCAAAGAAGGGATATTTAAGGTGATATGAAATATCAATGCCAGCAACCATGAGAAGGAATTTTGTTCCAGGCACTGTCTGTAAAGAGACTTGCAAGGAGACACCATCATTGCTAAGTTGGCTGTGCAAGACTACAAATAATAACTATGATTATACTCAGAAAGCTCTTGACCACAAATGACAGGAATGCATGCCCCCATGACTGGCATTACGACATCCTACACCCTGCTCTCAGGGCAGCCCCCTTTTAAAAGTCTGTTGGTTAGAAAAATCTATACTTTTCTGTAGAAGCCCACTTTTTGCTAACTGAATGTATTTTCTTTGATAAAATACCTATGCACTCCTCTGGATAGACACTGTAATATTTTTAAGTGAGTAAATACTGAAGCCTTCCTTGTTCCTTCTTTTTTTTGTCCCCATCACCCCTTCAAAATAAATTTTAAAAAATATAGTCTGTGAAGGAGGCATTTGTGATAGTGTCACTTCATTTTCCCTGTTGCTAAGGACCATACTTTGCTGGTTTGTTGCTGATAGTAGCATATTTTGTATAACTGTCTGCAAAAACATTCAAAAAAATTGCAGATCAAAGGGCTTCTGTTTCTCTATCTAAAAGGAATGAGGTTAAATTAATAAATGTTAAGATCACTTTTAAGTCACATAGAATAAAAACGATCTCAAGAGTACAAAGAACTAATCTCTATTTCCATCTTCATTCAGATTCTTGCTAAGCTTCCTTAAGATGGATGGGAAACCCTTCAAAGGAATTTGATCCACCAACTTTTCTCAGAAACCCTCCCCAATGACCTTATCAGAGAGACCACCTTCTTTTTGAACAGAAGTTCTCATGTGTGGTTTCAGGCTTAAACATTGTTTGTTGGGTTGTCAGAAAGAGAGATGGAAAACGATTGACATGACTTAGGAACCTCACACAAATTAAATAGAAAACTAAAACTCCTAAAGGATTAGCATTTTTCCCCCGAAGCACATCTGAGAACAAAAAGAGCAGGTGTTTCAAACCACACATGTACTTACTTGTTTATAAACTAGGTCTCTAAGCTTTATCTCACAATAGAAACTACAGTGGCCCACTGTAAAAGAAATAACCTTGATCTTAATGGTTCATAGTTCTAGTAAAATAAAAGGATGAAATCATTATCATAGACACTGTGACATTATAGGAAGATAGGTAGGTAGTTAGCATAGATATAGACAAATGTTTAAAAAAAACATTTGGGAATAGGTCAACCGAAAACATCATATCACACAAGCCAGAGATGATTTTTGATGGCTTTTAAAGATTACAGAAGGCTTCACAAAAGTGGTCATACAGGCTAGGTCCTATAGAAAGAATAAGATTGAAATGAAGTAAGGATGAGAATTCCAGACAAAGTTCACAACTAAATGCATGTCAACTTCAACAAATGGCAAGGTAATCTGCTGTGATCACAGGATGGAGGAGCTATCAAGGAATACAGCTGAGAAGCAGACATGACTCAAATTGTATACAGCACTGTGTACCAGATGTGTTGGCATATTCATCATCCCCTGGATACCTCTCACATGGTCCACATTTTGGACTTCTTTCTGTTCATACCTATGGTTTCATAGTAAGGTTAACAGTTTGAGTAAATAAGGAGATTGTACAGACAGATTTTTTTCCTATGGGAAAAAAAGAAGGGAGTAGATTGAGAATATCAAGGTATAAGTAGAAATGCATGACCTCTGCTTTCTATGAACTTTAATGTTCTCATTGAAGTAGGCAAGAAAGTACTATGTTCATTATCTGGGGGCCCAGAGGAGGTGTGGAGAAAGGTAAAATAGCAAATTTCAGGACACACTAGTGAAAGGAGTGTGATGAAACACAGGCATTTTTAAAAAATCTACTGTGAGCACTGTGAATATAATTCCTAATACGTACCTCCGGGGGAGATCCTCTGGACTCACTTCACTTAACTGCCGTGTGGGGGCAGTCAAGCCAATACTCATTTTACTACATTGGAGGCCAGCCATAACCTGATCTGGGCCAATAAGCCAATAATATGTCTATGATCTAGTCCCAAGATAGTGGGGAAAGTAAGTAGGGCTATCATTTGATTGGAAAGACTTTGCCTGCTTATTTATATGTCATGTGTCTAATGAAATGACAGTCACTGAGTATTAAAGAAAGGTCTAGTAGTTCATTATGTATGTATAGGAGAAATGTCTGGGTGGCCAGTGCCAGAGATGTTTCATCTTCAATAGATAAGGAATGATTAACAAAGCATTTGCTCTGCTTACTGAACATGGTAAGTGGTAAACATTTCCACAGAAAGCTCTAGCTACTGCAAGGACTTCTGGTGACAAATAGTGACTGGCATCCCATGGGGTAGTAGTGGCAGAGCATATGCAAATGAAGCAAACACAGCAACTGTGGTAGGACTTCTAATCAACAAAGTGATAAGCCAGTAATTAGGTTTCAACTGACTCAGACCCCATTCTAGGCATTAATTGGGTGGGAAATATGTAGATTGCTAGTTAATAATAGAACAGTGAGAGTTCCAGAGTCATTTTCTTCCTGTTCAATCTATTGGTTTGATTGCTTGTATGGCAAACACTTGATCTTCCTCGGATATGTTTAGCGATTTGAGAGGTCATTAAATTCTGCTATTTATTAATTAAATTAGAGCAGTCTTTAAAGAGCAATGCTTGTACCCTTGGCCTATAGAAATTTGTTTTGAAAATGGGAAGCTGATGGGGTGACATTACTTCAGAGAACACCTCTGGATGAGGGAGAGGAAAGCCTACGTCTTATATCTGTGTGTGTGCAGAGAGGACACAGGGACCCTAAAACAAGACTCAAATCTGGAAATAAACAACATTAAAGGTGCCCTACTATTTACTCATTTTTAGACAAGATTATCTGACTGGTGAGACTGCAGGATTTTTATTCACACCCATAGCCCACAGTCATTTTCGTGTTTATAGCTCAGGCTAGTTACAACTTACAGACTCTTCTCTTCTAAATTTCTTTTTTTATTTTCTTTTTTATTATTATTATTAAAAAATTTCCACCTCCTCCCCTCCTC
>LOJH01027046.1:245-10403 GCA_001685095.1 Ellobius talpinus
GAGAGAGAGAGAGAGAGAGAGAGAGAGAGAGAGATTTTTATTTTATGTATATGTGTATTTTGCTTGCATGTTTGTCTGTGCACTGTATGTGTGCCTGGTGTCCTCCGAGATCAAAAGTGGGTGCCAGACTCCCTAGAACTGGAGTTATGGACGGTTGTCAGCCACCATGTGGGTGCTGGGAATGAACCGGGTTCTCTGCTAGCACCAGTGTTCTTACCCACTGAATCATCTCGAAACTTCTTAAACTGGAGCCTGTCCTCACTGGGGTAAAAAAGGTTCATGGTTCATTCTATGTGACTATTGCTTGTTCCCTGAGGCCAGAACCTTTCCTGGACCTGACTGCAACCTAGAAGCCAGCAATGTTTGTTGGATGTAAGTAAATTAAACCCAACTAGCTGTTTTTCTAGAATGTTGAGAAATCTAGATAATGTTTTCAGCAGCTTTTAAAGGCAGAGCCTACACTGTCACTTTGCATAGACTTGTGGGTAAACTTCCCAGTGTCCTTTGATGCAGCAGTAATGCATTCATTTCTTTTCACAGACGTCCTGTCAAGCATTACAACTACTTTTTAACTTACATACTTTTGGCATATGAACCTTTGGGTCAAGAGATACCATTTTTCTTGTAAACAAATATGTTTTCATATAAAGAACCCTGTTGTCTCCCAGAGGAGTTCTGTCTTTTAAATTCAGCAGAGTCGGGACTTCAAGAGGAAAATTAAAACATGTTCTCAAGAAGATATGAATCTGGGGGTTGGGGAGATGGCTCAGCAGTTAAGAGCATTTGTTGCTATTTCAGAGAACCCAGGTTCAGTTCCCAGTGCCCATCTAGAGGCTCACAGTCATCTACAACACCACTTCCAGGGGATCCAATGCCTTTTCTGGCCTTTACAAGCACCAGACATGCATACAGTACACAGACATATATGCGGGTGAAACACCTATATACATAATACAAATAAAATGTTTTAAATAAAAAATAAAGTATGCATTTCATAAACAATATTGACTAGAAGAAGCAACTGGCTGAAGCTTACAGAATGCTAGCATTTCTGCAAAACTGTCTGCCAGTGTCTGACCCAGATCTGCAAGCATGTGGCTGATATTCAGGAGCATTAAAATGGCTTATAGAATTGGGCATGGTGGCATAAGACTTTAATCCCTCCACTCCAGCATGCAGAGGCGGGTAGATCTCTGTGAGCTTAAAGCAAGTCTGGTCTAAATAGTGAGTTCCAGGCCAGCTAGGGCCACTTAGTGATATCCTCTCTAAAGAATAAAAATAAAAAAAATAAACACAAACAACTGTCTATAGCAGAGACAAAAGCCATCTCACCCCTGCTGTTTTAAATGAGAATGGCCCCCAAAGGCTCACGTTTGAATACTTCCTTTGGAAAGATTAGGAGGTGTGGCTTTGGAGGAAGTGTGTTACGGGGTGGGCACTGAGGCTTCAAAAGCCTCCCACCATCCTCAGTGTGTGCTCTGCTCCTCTTGTGATTCCGGATGGGAACCCTCACTGTGGCTTCAGAGACGGCCTGCCTGCTTACTGCCACTCTCCCTGCAGGGGTAGTGATGGACTACAATCTCCCTAGAACCATAAACCCCAAATAAACTCCTTTTTCTGTAAGTTGCCCCATCATAGTGCTGTATCACAATCATAGCTAACTAACTAATACATCTTTTTTTTTCCATACCGGAAAATGGAAACTCAGACTTTTGTACTGGGCCTTTGATGGTCACATGTAAAGGCAAGCATGACCCCATACTGCCCCCCCCCCGCTCCATCTGCACATTATTCCACACCTGACAAGTGTCCAGGCCCCATTCCGAACTTGTACACAGCATGTCATTGTCAATGAACTTCTTCTGGTTCTTCTGCAGGAGGAAATGGTACCGGTGATTGCAGATTTCATTGTTCACGATCCTGGCAGCCAAACCCTGGACATGGTAGGGGGTGTTTGGGGCCCCTGCAGAGAGAAAGATCTGGGCATGACCTCAACTTTGGAGCCTATTTCCAACTCAGGGTCATTCACATTTGTGCATGTGAGAGGCAGGGTCATGTCCGGAGGTGTCTGTTCATAAAAGCTACAGTTTGTTGCCTGGCTTTCAAAAATGTTCCCACTCATTAAGAAAATTAAGCCAAGAACTGGGGGTGGCACACATCTTTAATCCCAGCACTTGGAAGGCAGAGGCAGGTGGATCTCTGAGTTTGAGGCCAGCCTGGTCTATAGAGTGAGTTCCAGGATAGCCAGGGCTGTGTAAAAAAAAATCCTGCCTCAAACAAACAAACAACAACAACAACAACAAAAATAAATAAATAAATAAAATGAAACCAAAACTAAGTGAAGTCTCCCAGGGGCGTGGAATGAAAGCCAGGTATGAGTGAGAACAAGGAGATATTTCCCAACCACTCAAGTTCAAGAATAAGTTCCTTCTTATTCTGTGAGAATAAGCTTTGGCACGCTGCTCCTGGGAAAGGGGGCAAGACCCTAGAGCCTAGATGTAGCCCTTCTGAAAGGTTGGCAGGACTCCAGACAGCACCAACAGGGCTGCCTCTCTGAGCATTAGGGGTGCATATTGACTAGAAAGGCCACTTCAGTGTAATGTATCAGAACATATTGAGAGCAAAGTCCTCAGCATACCTGCAGACACAGATCCCCATGAATCGCCAAAGATTTAATTTCCTACTATGCTGGAGGCTAAGGACTTGGTATAAGACCTAACTTAACTTTGGGGGTTGGTGAGATGGCTTAACAAGTACATCAAGCCTGATGACCTTGGCTTGATTCCCCAGGACCCACAGGACAGATAAAGGTTGTCCTCTGACCTTCAGGTATGCACTGTGGCACTTGGACTCTCACACACATACACATAAATAAGTAAACAAACAAAAAATTAAATGATTTTAACTTTGGAAAGCAAGGTTCTCCCAGGCCTCTTGTCTCTCTGCACTGTGTATCTCTTTAGGCATATGAATGTGCTCAGAAAATGACTGCACAGAGTAGAGGAAGAAGTGAATGGGTGACCCCAGGACAGTGTCCTGCAGGGTCAGGTGTCTCAAGACCCCTGCTCTATTGCACTCACCTTTAGTCTTCTCTTTTCCCCACCCGATGGCCCAACACATGGTGCCTATGGTTGGTCTGAAATTGATGGTGGGTAGGCAGATTGGCTGGATGAGGGGGGACCAGGCGACAGGGTACTTGAGTTTCAGGATGGCTATGTCGTAAGACATGTGATTGTTGAACTTCTCGTTAGTGAGCAGGAGCTCCAAGCTGTTGTCCGGGAGGTTCTGGACACCCACCTTCGTGGTGTAGTTAGCCGGGTCCTTGGATCTGCAGGCCCAGAGAAGAAGCAGCTCACCAGCAGTAAGGCCTCGAATGGCTAGAGAGATAGGGTTCTGAGTCCGAGGATACCCAGGCTCATGTCCTCTAGTCCCAGGACCCCAGACCAAGATGCCTCCACAGGCTGACCTTTGCAGGCAGTGTGCAGCTGTGAGGATCCAGCTGTGGTGGATGAGGGAGCCGCTGCAGACGTACAGCCCCAGGAACAGAATGCTTACTTGCCACAGCCACCTGCCCACCTTCACCACCTTCCCGTTTACCACCTTGCAGGATATGTTGGTCTGACCACAGGACCAGAACCGGGGCCCTGAAGAAAGAGGTGGAGAGACGGATGCAAACGGTTGCCCTCGCCCTGCAGGCCAAGGCAGACTGTCAAAGCGTCTCTCAGCGGTGACCCAAGCAGACCCTGCCATCTGCACAAGTCAGGGCCTGAAGCTACTGCCTCAAAAACGGGCAACCACAAACCCAGAGGCACTAGGTGGTCCCCATTATAGAGAAAGCCCCCCAAAATGGAGACCAGACAACTTGTCTGACCAATGCTGTGAACCATCACCCTATGACTCACCCCTGCCCATAGTTTGCCCATATGGCTTGGGGAGGAAGAGAGAACCTAGAGGAGTGAGATAGTCAGCCAAGGGCAAGGGCGGGGCCTAGTGTTCAAGATTCCTGCTGGTTGTCTCTAAAAATACATGGACAGTGATGTTTTATTGTCCAACTACAGCCACGGCTCATACCCTGGCCCTGGAAACAGAGAGGCAATGCCTGCCTCTCGCTGGCCTCAAGAACAGGGAGAGGAGAACGGGAGCGTGCATGAACTGGAGCTGAGACTGAGGTTTCTGTTTTTTGTTTTGCTTCTTTATTATTTTATTTGTATGTGTGTGGGTGTTTTGCGTGTATTTATGTATGCATATCATGTGTGTGCAGTACCCACAGAGGTCATAAAAGGGTATCAGATTCCATGGAACTGGAGCTACAGTTGTGAGTCACCTGGCCTGGGTGCTGCCAATCAAACCTGGGTCCTCTGGAAGAGTAGTCAGCACTTTGAACCGCTAAACCATTCCAGTCCCTGCTTTTTCTTTCTTTTTTTTTTAAGACAGGGAAAGTCTTGTGCAGCTGAGTGTCACCAGCCAAAGTGATCAAAATCCTGATCTTCCTTTCTCCTCCTCCCGCGTGCTGGAGTTACAGATGTGTGTCATCATGCCCAGTGAGAGTGAGGTTTTTGTTGTTGTTGTTTTTTCAAATGGATCATCTGGGTTGGTATTTAATAATAATTCTTCATGGGAACTCAAAACTAACAACTGAGTACTACAAAAGAGAAGAATTGTTCTATAAGAAAGGGTTATGGAACAAGAGTAAAGAAACATGAGCTGGGCATGGTAACATGCGCCTTTAATCCTAGCACTTGGGCGGCAAAGGCTGGTGGGGCTCTGTGAGTCCGAGGCCAGATGGGGCTACTTAGTGAAACCCTGTCAAGACTGGAAGGAAGGGTTTCTTGTGGGGAGTCTCCTGCCAGTCTGAGTTGTTGAACAAGCATCACATGTGGCCCCCGAGCCCCTCAAACAGGTGGAACTGGGCCTGTCATCACAAGCCATGCCACGAGTCTGTTTCCCTCGGCAGCAGACCACGCAGTGTAGAGCAGAGTCTGAACTCAATAGCTGCAGCCGAGACAGGTCTGGGGGAGCACAGGGCAGGTGGTTTGGGGACAATAGCTAACGGTGATATCTGTGACGAGCTGCATATGTTAGCAGAAACATCGAGTAGGTCCTCCGTGGTTGAAAGCACTTTGGTGTGGATGTAATCTGAGTACCCCTCCACATGTGAAGCCTTGGTCCTCTGGGAATGATATGTGGATGTGCCATAGACCTTTAAGAGGTGGGGTTTAGGGGTGGGGAGATGGCTCTGTGGGTAAGGTCTTGTTGGGCAAGTGTGAGGACCGAAGCTTGGATTCTCAGCCAGGTGTGGCAGTGGATGCCTGTAACCCCAGAGCTGGAGGGCAGGGCCAGGAAGATCCTTGGAGCTCTCTGAGTGATGAGTCTAACAGAGGCGGGGAGTTCCAAGTTCCGAGACCTTGTCGGGAAATGATTAAGAAAATATCTGATGTCAACCTCCAGTCCACACATGTACCGGCAGAGGTGAGCATGCCCACACAGAAGTGGAGTCTGGTGGAGGTCTTTAGGCCATGTCCTCAAAGGACTGCAGAAACCCACCCAGCCTTTCTCTGCCTCCTGACTTTATGTAAGTATGCATTCCCAGGATGGACAGTTGCTACCTCCATTAGAGGGTACCTCTTCCATCCTCCACCCGATGTGACAAATCTTTAGACTTTGAATTTTGAAAACTGTCAACTAAATATACCTTTCTACTCCATTTGAAGATTGTCTCAGGTATTTTCTTGTTAATTGTGTGTGGGGGTGTGGTTTCTTGTTTGTTTGTTTTGGGGGTCTTGGTTTTTCAAAACAGGTTTTCACTGTGTTGCCTTGGCTGTCCTGGAATGCCATCTGTAGGCCAGGCTGGCCTCAAACTCACAGATCCACCTGTCTCTGCCTCCCCAGTGCTGGGATTAAAGGTGTGCATTGCTACACCTGGCTCTTGGGTATTTTCTCATAACACAAAGCTAATGCACAGACGTGTGATGTTTGAGTTAATTCACACCATGTGTCCCTGCCTCCTGCTACTGTCCTGTGTAGATGGCCTGTTCCCTTGCTTAGATTCCCGTTGGTGGAATGGTTTTCCTCTCAGCTACCCGCCCTCTGCAGGGATCCTCACTCAGCCACCCGCCCTCAGCAGGGATCCTCAAGCGCTGCACTACCCCCAAGTCCCCACAGAATCTTACTTTCTCTTTGCTCAGCTTATCTCTACATCCCTTCCCCACGCCTGTCTCCTGTTTCCCTTATCCCTGCCCCTACCCCAGAGAGCCACATTTCTGGACTTTCTAATACACCATGGTGAGTTCATGGCCATTTTTTGTTGCTGCTGTTGTTTCTTCTTTACAGCTACTGTGGTGGTTTTAAGGAGAATGGACCCCCGTAGGCTCATAAACTTAAATGCTTTTTAAAGTTGGTAACTGTTTGAGAAGGATTAGGAGGTGTGGCCTTGTTGAAGGAAATGTGTCACTGGGGGCGAGCTTTGAGGTTTCAAAAGCCCACACCAGGCCCAGTCTCTGCCTGCAACTCAAGGGTCAGACGTGAGCTCTCAGCTACTGCTCCAGCACCATGCCTGCCTGTGGCCATGCTTCCCACCATGTTGATCATAGACTAACACTCGGAAACTAAACAAGCCCCCAATTACATGCTCCCTTTAATAAGTTGCCTTGGTCATGGTGTTTCATCACAGCAACAGAACAGTAACTAAGACCTTTTCACTTCTATCCCTGTCTGTCCCAATCAAGACTGTTCAATGTTGGTAGTCAGGAGAGGGCTTAAAAAGTGTGCCCTTTCATTCCCCATAAAGCTGCAACCACAGAGAGAGCCAAGACTCCCCAAAAGAGCTCTACCATGCCCACAGTGACAACTCTGGGGGCAAGGTTGGCCCTCTCTCCAGGGTTCCCCACCCTCTGTAAGATTCTTGGGTCTCAAAGAACAGCTCTTTCCAGATCTTGTGCCCTGGACAGCACTGATCCTGCCCTTCCTCTTAATCTTGTACAGGACTCATGGGATTCAGCCTGAAGATGCCAACACCAGGTCCCAGCACCAAGGAGGGATCCTGAGGGGTTGTTTTCACATTTTCATTATTATTTTTATTTCTGTGTGTATATCTGTGTATGGATATGTGTATATGAATCCTCTGGAGCTAGAGTTGCTGGCAGTCGTGAGCTGCCTCAGATGGGGGCGCTGGGAATCAAACTTGAGTCCTCTGGAAGAACAGTACACTCTCTTAACCACTGAGTCACCTCTCCAGCTATGATGGGTTATTAATAGGTGCAGTGTGCTGCAGATCAGCCTTGCCCCAGGCACAACGATGCCCTTCCATATGTAGCAGACACTCAGGGATTCAGAGTCCACTACAGACCATGGTACCCTCTCTTGAAGTTCTAGAAGCTAGGCAACATCACTTACATACAGGATCCTGCTACTCTTTTCCATGTTCATAGATGGCCACCAGTTATATTGACTTTGAGGACTCCATTCCTGTAAGGTCATAGCCGACTCCCACCTCCTCACCAGAGGCACAGCAGTTAGCACCCATGCTTGTGTCTAAGGCTGCACATACCCTAACCACCCCCAAAACATCACTAATACTTGACAGGAGTACAGTGAAGCTCAGGCCAGAAGACTGCCCACTTCCTCATTCAATCGCTCACTCAACAATGCACTAGTCCAGGAAAAAGGGTGTCTCACAGTGATGGAAGAAGGCAGGACCCAAGTTGGGGGATATAGTCCCTGTTTCCAGTTATCAACGTACAGCCAGCAGGTGACTTGAGGTAGGGCTCCCATCACAAAAACCACTTTTCTCAGGAAAAGCCTGGACATCCTCTGCCACCCGAATATTCTCAGTCCCAAAGCATCTACTGAGAACTGTTTTTGAGTCCCAGTTCTAACGCTCACAAACCATTAAAGCTGGGCCCAGGCTTCCTGTGTGAAACAGAGACCCCAGTGTACAATGGTGAGGTGTAGACTGTCTCACCAGGGGACACTCAGACAGCAGTCACTGTCACAAGTCCTGAGACTCCCAGACAAGCTTGTCCCTCCACGGATGTCAGTTTGTTCCCCATTTTTGTTCCTTCATCTGTTGTGGTCATCCAGCAAACAAGCTGGCTCCATACTGAATGGGTCATATGGGGGTCCCTAAAGGTCACAGCCCATGGCCATCCCAACAGTCGACTTCCCAGTTCTGGCAGGCAGAGGCCCTGCAGCCGTGAGGACAGCCGACATAGACACCAGGCTGTCAGATCCCTCCGTCCCTCCGTCCAGGCCTTACCTTCCACATAGGGCAGTTTCTCAAATCTGACAGAAGAAAGAGGATGTGGGAGAAGACCCTGAGGATCCACTGATCCACACGCCATGGTAAGGAGAAGCCCAGCTCTTACCGTTCCTTAGAACGAGACAGAGTGTCTCCATGGTGCAAGGATTCTAGAATCCAGTTGTTTATTCAGGTCTCTGCCTCGGGTTTGGGGCTCACCCTGCTGAAGCAGCCTCAGGAGCTTGCCACAGCCATGAATGGAGGCGATCAGAAACCTCCCTGGAACAGTGATTCTGGGGCTCTGCCTGAGCCTGCAATCATGCCTGGCCTGCAGAGCGCAGCTCTCAGCAATGGCCTTGATGGTGCCCTCACACCTAGCCCGTGATCTTGTCCCTTGGCTGGCTCCTGACAGCACCTTGTGGTTAGCCTTTGATGATCCCCTAGTGTTCATCTCAGCTGCGTCTGAGGAGCCCCTAGAGAAGTGGGAACCAAGACACGACTTCTTTCCATAGCATACGACTGCTGTGAGAGTTGTTTTTGCTCGCAGGTACTGTATTTTCAAAACAGAGTAGGTCCTGGGGAGTGTAGGGTGGGGGCCTGGCCTGAGGCTTCTGGAGAAGCAGTAATTCACAGACTGTTTCAGCAGAATACATGGTATCTAGGAATACCTCCTCACCTCTCCACCCCGAGAAACCCAGTGTTGCACCTCCTTCTGCTGCACCCTGCCACCAGTGTGGCTGAAGGTACAGAGTGGCACATTTTCATCCGCTGCTGAGGGAGATGAACTGGCATGATCACTGTAGAGAACTATTTAGTAAAGCAGACATATGGAAGCCACAACCTTCGCCCCTGGAAACAGTCTAGATGTGCCAGGAGGACGAGACTTCACAGGGGGCTTCGGGAAGCCTTCACGGACACTGTCCACCTGCTGCCTCAGAGAAAGGAGACCCAGCAGCTCTGAGCACTGAGCAGTCTACAGCTTCACGCTGACAGAAAGGGCTCAGAAATGAAGGGCACCTGTTGTGTGATGTTAGAAACAAGCAAATCAAACTTTTTTTCTTGGGGTAGAAAACGCAGGAAATGGTGATTGCTATAGTCGGATGCCCTCAACATAGCAGAAAAATATTCAAAGTGGAAAGAAAGTAGAGAGAGAACTCCAAAACAGAGAAACTCTTTGCCTCTGTGAAAAATATTTTTAAAGAGATTTATTTTATTTTAGCATGTTTGCCTAAATGTGTGTGTATATATATGTAAATTATATATACATACACATAAACACACATACATATATACACTACACACACACACACTATATATATATATATATATATTGCATGTGTCTGTTCCTACAGAGGCCAGAAGAGGGAGGCGGAGCCCCCACAACCTAAGTTACAGACTGTTATGAGTCACCATGTGGGTGCCGGGGACTGAGCCTGGGTCCTCTGCAGCATCAGCCAGGGCTCTTGACTGCTGAGCCATCTCTTCAGCCCCATCTTTTAAAACACTTTCTTCTGAGAAGCAAGAGGGCATTTGACCAATAAAACAAAGGTAGCAGGACAAAAAACAAGCACATTTGTAATCATTTAATGAATCTATTTTATGAAAAATGATTAGGTGTGTATGGGTAGTTTTGCCTGCACATATGGAGGCAGTGATCATGCCAGGAGGCCAAAGAGGGCATCAGAGGCCCTGGAACAGGAGTTACAGATGGTTGTTAGCTGCCACGTGGGTACCAGGTTTGATAATGATGTCTCTATCTGTTGCTATTTGTTTTCATACTTGGAAGCCTCACCTGAGGGGACTCAGCTGCCTGGGACTCTATAAGATGTCCAGGACTGCCTCAATAGTACTCCTTAGTCAATTTCTGCTGGGCGTTTTAAACACCTGATTCAATGGTACTTATATCTATCTATCTATCTATC
>LOJH01027047.1:2996-13972 GCA_001685095.1 Ellobius talpinus
GGGAATTGAACTCAGGACCTTTGGAAGAGCAGGCAATGCTCTTAACCACTGACCATCTCTCCAGCCCCCTGTATCTTGATTTTCACACCAAGAAAAAGAAAGCAATAGTGTTTCATTATGCTTGAAATACTGTTGTTATTTTTAAAAATTCCCTTTTGTGTTGGCGTGTGTGTGCATGCGAGCACATGTGTGTGCATGTGAGCGCACATGTGTGTGCGTGGCACTAAGGGGACGGCCCTGGAGTCCTGCTGCACTGCCGTTCTCTGCCTTACTCCTGTGCGGCGGTCTCTCACTGAACCGGGAACTGGGCTAGCAGCTGGGGCACCAGTGCTCATCCTGTCTCTTCCTAGTCCAGTACTGGGCCCTGGGGTTACAGGCATTTGCGGGCACACCTAGATTTTTACAAGGGCTCTTGGATGGGAACTCAGGTCCTCACGCGTGAACAGCCTGCTCTGACCCGCTGAGCCATCTCGGGAGCACTTACTATACTGACCTACACTCTAAAGGAGAAACATGCCACTGTAATGCTCCAACCATCTACTGTGTGCTCCCTGAGCACAAACTACCACGACCAACTGCTTCCTGACTATAAAACAACCTGGCTGTGTCTGACAGGGGACCAGATCCCCCAAATATTAAGTGCTGTCTGTACTTCCAAAATAATTCAAAACACGGACTAAAAAGAATTTTTTCAAGAGCAGTTTGACTAAATAATACTCTGAAGAGATGGCCTTATGAAAGTCAGGGAGTTCTTTTAAAAATGTATCTTTTTTTTAAAAAAAGGCTGTATCTTGCATTTTACATCAACTTGTAATCAGAAATCTTGGTGTTCAGCAAGATGTGGTGGTTCACACCTCCGAGGAGGGACAGGCAGCAGAGTCAGCCATTCAAGGACAGCCTTGGGCACGGGAAGTTTGACAGTAGTTTGTGGTTACTCAAGAACCTGTCTTAACTGGGACACTATGAAAAGACTAAATCTAAGAATAATAGGAATAGAGGAAGGAGAATAAACCCAGCTCAAAATATTTTCTTTTTAAACATAAAAAATGATTTATTTATTCATTAAAAAAAGATCCTGTCTCAAAAAGTAAAAAGTAAAACAAAACCAACCAACCAAACAACCCCCTTAAGAAATGCTAATCAAAAACGATCAACTATGGATATCAACAAAGCATGGCATATCAAGTTGCAGTAAGACTATGCACCTCCCCTAGTATTAGAGCTGGGCAAGGTGACCCAGTGTGAGTCCATGGGAGGTCTGGTCTGCCCTTTTCAGAACAGAAATGGAGGAGGAAAGGATGGGGGCAGAAAGGAGGTAGAGGGAGGGGCTGGGAGGAGAGAGATCAAACTGCAGTCCAGATGTAAAATAAATTAAAAAATTTAAAAATTAAAAAAATAATAAACACTTAAAAATCAAAAATAATAATAAAACACACAAGCAGAAGGGTCAACCATAGCAATGGCAGAAGCGGCCAAGTCAGCAGACAGCTCTAAGATGGGCACTGAGCTAGAGCCACTCCAGCCCCCAAGGACTCACATCAGATTCTCTCTGTTCCGACTCCTGACATGGGAGTTCACTCCATTCAGGTCTCACAGGTATAGCTGAGGAAAAGGAAAACTCAGTATATTAAATTCTGTCTTTAAATATAAAGACACATCCTATACATTGTAGCAACTATCTTCACAGACATGCCCGCCCACGATTCAACGCTCATGTTAATTTCCACACACTAAACAGTGAAGTAGTACGCGCTGCCACTGATGCACGAAAAGACAACAACTGCAAATACCGCATCTAATTTAATTTTAGCAGTTACCAGTGACTACTACAAATTCGATCATTTAGGCATCTCAGGAAGGGAAAACAGTACTACTTAAAGGGGTTTTCAAGTGAGTAATAAAAAGCTGTCAGCATCAATTAAAACTTACACTTTGATCCTAATTATTCAGTATAATAGCTGCTAGATTAAAATCAGCAATGTAGAAGAAATACTCACTATGCTCACTTGCTAATACAAATGATTCAGGTGTTCGTTCAGGTAGGGGAGGAGGCGACTCTTCGCTAACATCAACATCTAAATTAAAAATAAAATCCAATAATTAAACAAACAATAAAATGGCATTCAAGCAACAAAGAACTTTCTTGATATCTTAAAAAAAAATCCCCGCCAAGCAGCAAAGAAGATGAGTTCCAAACACCATCTATGACGGAGCAGAGAAGGAACAAACTCCATTGCTGCTTGGACCCTGCTGACCCCGAAGACCCACAAGGGGGAGAGTCTGTAGTAAAGAACCCACTGGCTGGCTAGCCGCAGTGCTTCTGGAATGACTCAGTCACTGAACTCACGCAGTCTGTCCAATTCTCCTCATAAGCCTTACTCATCTCAGAGTATGTACCTCAACCACCGTTTGAAGCACAAGTTATCAGTCTAATAGATATAATACAGCCACTAATATTTGAGGAACCATTTATGTACTACTCCAAGTACTGTGAACAGTGTCATCTGATGCTACACCAAAGATATAAACTCAAGTCATCTTAAAGGTTTTTACACCAGTGGAAACCATTCGCCTCCATAAGAGATAAATGATACTGCCTTAAGCAAGCCCCACAGGTCAGCCTTACGGCTCAGGATAAACCAGTGTGTTAGGTCACTGAAGTCCAGCTCTAGGGAAAGAACAAAGCAAGAGCATACTGATGTGCATGTGTAGGCAGACATGAGAACTATACTGAGGATCCTTAATATTCTGTCCAGGCTTGTTTTCTGTGACAACAAACAGTACGGCAGGATACCCTCTTGTTTTATCATATTTGATAGGCATAAGCACTACAAACACACTGCAAATCAAGTAAATTCCCAGCAAGCACTGCGGTCAGCCAGCCCGTCTTATGTTTAGTTGGCGACAAGCACACAGCCTTCAGCCTTCAGCCCACAGTTCCAATACAACACTGGATGTATCTACCCAGAGCGCCCACTCTCTACCTTATCCAAGAGCGGCAGTGGCACAGATAACCCCCAAGCACCGTTTCTCCCTGCCATCTTATCTCTGATGACCACAGAAAGGAGCCAGCTATTTCAGGAAGGACACATGACACCAGCACCAAGTTCTGTGCACTGCTAAGTACTTATCGGGTTCTTCCTTGTCAAGAATTGTTTTCTTATTGTGGCCCTTGCTTTTCAACTGCATGCTTCTCCGTGGATCTCCAAATGGCCTTTCATACATGACAAGCTTTCTGTACAGATTCCCTAAGAGCTCTAGGCTGGAACACATTTGCTCAGCATGGAAGAGACCCACATCTAATTCCCAACAGCCCCTCCTCCACCCCCAAAAGTCATACAATCAGAGACTTTGCTATTTTACTACGGTTGCTGCACATCACAGTGTGTGGGGCCCACACTAGCCAAATCTGAAAAAGAATGTCAGACCTAAAAAAAAAAAAACTTGAAGTTTGGTATGTATAGGCCCTGGGTACAGGAAAGAAAGGAAGAAAAGAAAGGGGGGAAAAAGGGGACCCAATGAAAGAATTCATAGTGAAAAATTTTGTCAGGCAGCAGTTTATACAAAATACTATTTTTGGTTATCAATACAAATTTATTGGGTTAATTCACTAACAAATTCAAATACAAAATTCTCTATTTTTTGTGTCAATTGTTTTACAAAGCAAGTAACAAATTAAGTAATAATCAACTATAAAATAAATAATACACGATACAATCTACAAGTAATTAGAACAACTAAAAATTACTTGCCCAATAGTGGTGGCTCATGCCTGCCTTTAATCTCAACACTTGAGAGGCAGGCAGATCCCTGAGTTCGAGGCCAGCCTGGTTTACAGAGTGAGTTCCAGGAAAGGCAGGACTGCTACAGAGAAGCCCTGTCTCAAAAAACCAGCAAAATCAAAATAAACATCAAACTTCTACTTGTTTTTCTATCTTATTTTATGCACACTGGTGTTTTGCCTGTATGTGCATCTGTGTGAGGGTGTCAGATCCCCTGGAACTGGAGTTACAGACAGTGGTGAGCTGCCATGTGGGTGCTGGGAATTGAACTTGGGGCCTCTGGAAGAGCAACAAGTATTCTTGACTGAGCCATTTCTCTAGCCCTGAAAAATAACTCTATTTGTGGCAGTCATAATAATGTATCTCTGGATATCTCAGAGCACATAGGACTGAGGCAGAAAAATAAAGTTCCAGGTCCTTATCTCAAAAACCAAACAAGAGGGAAGGCACCATGAAGATTTCAAGAACCAATACTATACAGCAGGCATGGTGATGCAAACCAGAATCCAGGACAAGGTGGGTGGAGGTGGAGGATCCTGAGTTCCGGGCCAGCCTGGCCTTCATAAGGAGATACCCGTCTTGAAACAACACATCTTACAGACATAGCAGGCTGCTTAAAGCAGAGAGTAAGTACAGACCTGGTATCAGGGCAAACACACACCCTTCTGAAGTCTGAAGGTATCAAATGGCCTCTAGTCAGCTGAATACTTTCCAGTCTGTTGTGTGTTAATGTCCCACTGAAAACAACTTTACTTGCAAGCATTTGTAAAAAGAGTTCTTTAAAACTTTTGTAGCTGGGCAGTGGTTGGCACATGACTTTGATCCCAGCACTTGGGAGGCAGAGGCATGCCTGTGAGTTCAGAGCCAGCCTGGTCTACAGAGGGAATTCCAGGACAGGCTCCAAAGCTACACAGAGAAACCCTGTCTAAGAAAAAAAAGTTATTTTGTAGTTAATTATAGAAAAAAAGCCCATTAAGTATTTACAAGAAGCATGGGTGAAATTAATGGCTCAGTAAGTGTTCTACAGTATTTGCATCACTGATACTTCAAATTATGTTTTCTGGTTTATTTCTAATTATTTAGTCAGATAAATCTGACTTAAACAAAGCACTAGGCTACACAGAACAAGACCAAAGCAATCTTCTAGTAATGATAGGAATACTGTGAAAAACACAGCCTACCGACACAGTGACCAACATACGCAACAGTGAATATAAACTTCAGGACAGACAGGGGCAGACAGTAAGGAATCGAGTCAGGCCACATTACCTTCTTCAGCTCCTGCCACGTTCTGTCTAGCAATGGACATGGGCAACACTTTCCTGGTGGAGCTGCTCTCAGCACTGCTGGCAGCAGAGACGGTGGCACTTGCTATGGAAATGCTCGTCTTGTTCTTGGTCACAGCACTGTCAGAGTCCCTGTCCTCTGAGTCTGAGTCATCAGAGTGAAGGGGGTTGGTAAAGCTGAGGGTCGCTCTCACCAGGGGCGAGCTGCTGTGATGGTCCACGCACTCGTGGGTGTCCACGTCTGCTGGAGAGGCTGCTGCTGAGCTCACGGTCTTTACAGGCTGAGAATGGTTGTCTGGGGATTTGCCGCCAGATGAGTCAGATACGGGTGTGGCGTGTTCAGGTCCTTGAAATGACCATGCCACATGTCCTGTCTTATCGAGAGGCAAGTGGTCTGGCCGTGGCGGCGTGTGCGAGTTCTGGGACTCTTCTGAAGAATCAGGGACTCTGTCTGGATTTGTCACACTGCAGTCCACACAGGAATTTTGAGAAACGCCATCAACTTTTAGATTACCTGAATTTAACTCCTGTGGCCTAGAGGTTTTGTCAACCACAGACGACGAAGCAGATTTAATTTTAATCGCGTGTCCCCTATTCAACAGTGTGTTCCCATCAAAACTTTTGGGGCCCTCTTGGAGAGGAACTTTCTTAATCTCAAAACTTAAATTTCGCTCTAATTTTTTATCTACATGTTCAATAGGTGATTCATTTTTCCCTGTAAGGTCTGAAGATTTATTATAATTTTTGTTGAGGTCTGCTGAATGTTGTTCTGATGAAACCACGTGTAACACTGGCTTTGGGTGGTATCTGTCACTGTCCTGCCACACAGTAGTAACGGTTGGAAAGGCTGAAGGGGGAGAAGGCGTCAAGATGGGTGGCACCGGGTGAGGTTCTGGTGGCTGCAATATTTCTTCCTTGGCATCCCCTTCTACAAGGCAACTGGAGAACGACAAAGTGGACTTTAGGAATGCTTAACATTTTAGAAGTTGACTAGTAATTCCGCAGTCACCCTCCCAGGACAGCAGGGGCCCCGTTCCCAGGTCACCACTGCTTCCCACTCCGTCTTACTCTTTCCTACACTACTAACTGTGTAATATAAACTTTTCTTTTACTCTTTCTGCTTACACTCCCAACTGTGTAATATAAACTTTTCTTTTACTCTTTCTGCTTACACTCCCAACTATATAATATGAAACTTTTCTTTTAAAACTGGTTTTGGTTCTAAAATTATGTTGCCTTTTCAGTCAGAGTCTTAGCGCACAGCCTAGTACAATCTCCAGGCTCTGTCCCCCACACGCTGGAATGACACCATCTCCCTCACCAGAACGTAACCTTCTAGAGGGCTTGTATACTTGTATCTTCAAAGGTACTGATTTCTCACAAAATTAGGAAATTCTAAGTTGAAAACAACCATTCTCTACAGCCTTCTGATTCTGACTAAGTACAGCTTAGTTGTAGTCAGTGTCTAGCATGTAAGAGAATCACTACCAGCAAACAAAACATCCATCCCCTTTGCTAGAGAGATAATAAATTAATGGAAGAAAATAATAAAACAGTGGAAGCCAGGCACAGGTCAATTTCCAACACGCACATGACAGCCCATAACTGTCTAACTCCAGCCCAAGGGGATCTGATGCTTTTATGTGGCCTCTATGGGTACCAGGCACACACGGGGTAGACAGGTGTAAATGAAGTTTAAACACCCATACACATTTAAAAAAGTAATTAAATAATTGTGTTTGAGTGTGCGTGTGCATGTGTGCTCATGGAGGTCAGAAGAGGACATTGGTTCCCTGGAGCTAGAGTTACAGGTAGTGTGAGCAACGTAACACGGGTGCTAGGAACTGAGCCTGGGTCCTTACCTGCTGAGCCATACCCAGCCCCAGTTACTTATTTTTTAAACTAAAATGTGGTCTCTTCCCTACTACTTACATCTCAGAATTGAGAAGGATGCTTTACCTGTACTATACTTTTACTGATCTAGAGCAATAACTTTAAAAATTACATCTGAGCCCCAAAGAAATTTTTAAAAGTGAAAGGAAACAATTCGATTGGAGAAAACAGAGCACAAAGTTGGAAATTACTGCGGGAACAAGCATAGGACCCTAAGCGTGCCAATCTGGAATTATCTGATTAGTTCAGTTAGACTGTGCTCTAAACTTTTAAGTGATGAAATGAATTAGTCTCACTTGTGATTTTCTTTATCCCTTCTATTACATCTACTGTTACAGGTCTGACATTGTACTGGCCACAGCTTCCCCTTCCTCCTGTTTCAGTTCAGGAGAGGGCAGTCTCCCGTGAGTATCCATAAAACATGGCACATGGAGTTGCAGTATAAGGCTGAGCAAGGCGACCCAGTGAGAGGAGTGGAGAGTCAGAGACAGACCCTGCTCCCACTGCTAGGAGTCCCACAAGAAGAGAGGGCCTAGATCAGCCCTGTGCAGGCTCCCTGGTCTCCATGAGCTTGCCTGAAGATCAGAATGCAGAGCTAAGTCACTAGAGGCCAGGGAGTGGTGGCACACACCTTTAATCCCAGGACTCAGGACAAGTGGGGGCAGAGGGATCCTTAGGTCAAGGCCACCCTGAATCTCCGCCAAAAGAGAAACAGAGCTCACACAAAGGTGATTCCAGCACTTGGGATCCCACGTCTTTAATGCCAACACTAGTGAGGTGGAGACAGGAGTATTATGGCTGGATGGAGAGAGAAATATAAGGTGGGAGGAGACAGGAGCTCAGTGCAGTCTTGGGAGACAGTTGCAGTCTAAGGAGAGACAATCTGAGGACGGATTGCTCCTTCAGTCTGAACACTGGTAGAGGTAAAAGAACATTCTAGAGGCTGGCCACTTTGCTTCTCTGATCTTCAGTATTAACCCCTATAACTCTAGGTTTTTATTATTAATACCAATTAGAATTCATGCTACAGTTGATCCTGTGAGTTTTCTTCCAGTTTTCTTGACTCCTCTGGCTCCTACAATCCTTTCTTCTTTTCTGCAGAATTCCCCCAAACGCTGCTTTACATTTGGCTGCAGGTCTGCATCTGTTTCCATCAGTTGCTAGATGAAGCCTCTCTGATGACAACTGGTCTAGACACCAATCCGGTCACAGGAGATGACCAGTTCAGGCTACATATCTGCTTTTACTAGGAGTCTTATCTAGGGTCATCTTTGTAGATTCTGGTGAGATTTCCCTGCGCCAGGTTTTTACTTGACCCTGAAATGCCCCCACATTTCCAGTAGTGTCTTTCAGTACTCTCCCCCTCTGCCTCCCCCCACCTATTTTGTTTTCAATAATTTATTTTTTTATATTTAATTCATTTAATCATCCGAAGCTAAACAGGTGTTTGGTCTGATAAAAAAAATCCAAGTTTTGTAAATGGTTTTGCAGCACAGGAAAATAGGACAATCTAAGTTCTGTTTAGCATATACATTCTTAGGAAAATCCTGTGTGAGTGCCTGAGTGTATGTATATGTCCTACACATACATATGCAGGAGCCTGGAAAGTTCAGAAGCATTATTAGATGCCCTGGAACTAGAGTTACAGTTTATTGTGAATTGCCATGGGGGGGGGCTGCTAGGAACCGAACCCAGGTCCTCTGCAGGAACACCAAGTGTTTTAAACCATTGGACCTTTTCTCTAGGCCCTATATTAATTTAAAAAAATTAATAAAATTCTTCCTTTTTTGTGTGTGTGTGTAGGTTTCTCTGTGTACCAGCCCTGGCACTCTTTCTGTAGATCAGGCTGCCCTCAGACTCAGAGGTCCACCTACCTCTGCCTCCCAAGTGGTGTAATTAAAGGTGTGTGCCACCATGCCTCGTCAACAAAACTACACATTCTTAACTCTATCTACTCATTAGTGATCCATTCAATCCATGAGTTGGTAACATGCATATGTGGGTACAGTCGACCATGTGAAGGTCAGAGGTCAAATCAAGCTATTTCCCATCACGCCTCAACTTCCTGTGTGAGACAGGCTTTCTCACTGAACCTGGAGCCTCCCTTTAACTAGACTGGCTGGAGTCTTAGCTCCTGGGACCTGCCTGTCTCCCTCCCTCCTTTACTGGTGGGGCTAATACACGTGCCACCATGTCAAACGTTCATGTAGGTGCTGAGTGGCCAACTCTTGTTCTTGAGCTTGCACTGAAGAGGTTAAAACCACCAGTCCATCTCCCCGTCCAGTCCCAGTGATTCTGTTTTAACTAGTAGAAACAAACTATTGGATTGTTCTAGTAAAAGCAGTCTTGTTGAGGATGGCCGTGAGCACCTGCATGTCACTGTCTGTGTGTGAGATGTGCACACACCGGTGACAGTCACAAGTCAGTTTCAGCATCTGTTCTCTCCTTCCACCTGACATCGACTGACCTACACCCCGACCTGTCCCCTTGACCTTGAACTTCTGACCTTTCCACCTTTACCTTCCAAATGCTGCCTTGAGTGTGTGCCTAGTCTGAAACATATTATCATTTTTAAATGGGCTGGTCCTCTCACCATTTTCCTCCAGTTTTTCTTTGATAATCGAAAGTTATATTCTAGTGTTTTAAAAACTGGCAAATTAAAAATAAAAGCACCTTAAATATTGTTTAAAAGCTCAGTAAAACCAGGTGGTGGTGGCACATCTATAACCCCAGTACTCATGAGGGAGAAGCAGGTAGATCTGAGTTTGAAGGCAGCCTGGTCTACAGAGCAAGTTCCAGGACAGCCAAAGTTACACACAGAAACCCTGCCTTGAAAAACAAAAAAACAAAAGAACTCCCCCCCCAAAACCTACATGACACAAATTTTCCAATCAATAAACTTTAATTTTTTTCATTAGCCAAAACAATAAAAATCTACTTAAAATTCTGGCTCTATGACTGTTTGCTAGTGTATAAATAAGCCTCTTTAAGACAACTTCTTTGGATTTAATGTCGTTGTCTTTTAAAAAATTAAAAACTTGAGGCTGGTGAGATGGCCTGGCTTTTCCAGAGGACCAGGGTTTGATTCCCAGCACCCACATGGTAGCTCACAGCCACCCCTTACTCCAGTTCCAGGGGTTCTGATGTACCCTTCTTACATACATACACATATACATACATGCAGGTAAAATACTTACACATAAAACCAAATGAACAAATATTAAAAAAAATATATAAGCTCACGTATTGTTTTTTTTTTTAAGCTCAGGCTATTATTTGCAGCAATTCCCAAATCTGCCCCAGTTTCTTTAATGCTGGTCTTACATTGTATGCTTGCTTTTTTCTCAAGTTCCGGCACATTCTATGCTGTTTGTGGGATTCCCAAATAAGACAGTCCTAAACACTTCTACATGAACCAACAACTCTTTGTTTGAACCCCACAAATGTGCTTAGCTTTACACATAGGTGTGAGAGTCTAGTTCATTTCCCTAGGCAGCACTCTGTTGGGAGCAGACATTCATGCTATTTTTTTGCCATATAAAATATTCTCTCAGGAGCTGGGTGTGGGCTCAGTGGTAGAGTGCTCGCCTCCCACACAGGAAGCCCTGGGTTCCTCTCTTAGCACTGTCAAACCGAATGAAGACAAAGCAAAATGAAATGCTTTCTCCTTTATGGTCTCCACATTGTTTTCCAGTTGTCCTTTTTCCCTTATGTTATATCCAGACTTAAGAGATCTTACGCTCAGACCTGCTGTTCTCGGCCACTAAACCTTGGCCAAGCAGGTATTTGGGGTACCTTCTTGAAATATGAACTTCTGCCTAGTTCTCCTATCCTAAGGAAAACCACTTTAATGTGCCACATCCTAATGAAATAACCAGTTATAAAACATAAAACTAAGAAATGTCCAGAATCTGTAATTTTAGCTATGTCAGTAAGGTAAAAGAATCCCTCAGAGAGGGCAGGAGAGATGGCTCAGAGGTTAAGAGCTATTGCCTGCTCTTCCAAAGGTCCTGAG
>LOJH01027048.1:0-15783 GCA_001685095.1 Ellobius talpinus
GACCTCCGGAAGAGCAGTCAGTGCTCTTAACCTCTGAGCCATCTCTCTAGCCCCCTGACCTTGAGCTTTATACCCATCTGTTTCAGCTCCTGAGTGGCTGGGATGGACAGGCCTGTAGTACCAGGCCTAGCTGACTACCCACCAAAGTGTCAAAAATATACACTGGAGAAAAGATGATCTCTTCAATGAGCGTCACTGTGCACTTGCAGAAGAATGAATTAGAGCCCCCTCTATTATGGCATACAAAAAATATCCATGGGGGCTGGAGAGATGGCAAGAGAAATAAGCCAGATTCAGGAAGGCAAATACTACTTGTTCTCAATTATACATGGGTGTGATCTCATCAAATAGGGAGGGGGAAAGTACTTAACAAAGAGGCTGGGGAAAGTCGCTAAGGCTTGTGACCTGAGTTAGTTCAATCTCCAGGACCTACATGAGGATTGTGGAGAGAACCAGCACCCACAAGCTGTCCTCTGATTTTCACACATGTACCATGATGCAAATGTGTGCACGTGTACACACGCACAGTCAGCAAATAAATGAATGAAATAACCGAAAGAAAACTTCAGTCAAGTGGGCTAAAGAGATGGCTTAACGGGTTGCTGCATACATCTGAAAACCTGAGTTCAAATCCCCAGATATCACATAAAGCTGGGTTTAAGAGTGGAGTTCAGAGATGGAGCACACACCTAGAATCCCCCAGTGTGGGGCTAGGAGTGTGGTTCAGGATTAGATTACAGTACCTGTTAGTGATCCCAGGGTACCTAAGGCAAGATGGGAGCTAGGGATGGGAATTCCCAGAAGCTCCGAGGCCAGCTAATGAGGAGAAAAGTGAGGAGAAAAGTCTCCAAGCAAGGTGGAGACTAGGATCAAGACTTGAGGTTGTCCTCTGATCATGCACATGCGTGCGAGCGTGTGCACACACACACATACATATACCTGCGTGTGTGCACACATATCCATTGGTTAAATACCCAGCAATAGACAGATACACACACACGCATGCATATACCTGTGTGTGTGCACACATATCCATGGGTTAAATCCTGAGCAATAAAGAGACAGACAGACAGAGACAGACAGACAGACATACACAGAGAGAGAGAGAGAGAGAGAGAGAGAGAGAGAGAGAGAGCTGTAAAAAATGCCACTACAAGTGCTGGCAATGCAGCTCCTTGCTCGTTGGCAGAACACTTGCCTGCGTGTGTGAGGCCCTGGGTTCCAGTCCCACCTC
The DNA here is from genome assembly GCA_001685095.1 of Ellobius talpinus. NCBI lineage: Eukaryota > Metazoa > Chordata > Mammalia > Rodentia > Cricetidae > Ellobius > Ellobius talpinus. The sequence goes on from LOJH01027048.1 coordinate 1,235, forward strand.
CACATAATACAGAATTATTGGTTCACTGCAGCACAATGGCCAGAAGCGGTGGCTTGTTACACATCTCATGGAGAGCCAGCCAAGAGGAGTCTGGGGAATCCCATCGAGACACGTGCAACATTTAATGAGTCTGAAATCCCAACTACCCCGATTTGATCATCACGTATACGTGCATCCAATTATCACCCCACACTCCATAAATACACAACAATTATTGTGTTGAATACAGAATTAAATAAGTAAGATGCAATGGGAAAAATAAAAGTCATTTCTGCAGGGCTCTTCTGCTCCCAGAACCCCTCAGTCTCTTATCTTGGTCTTTCTGGACCTGGCCCAAAGCACTTTAAACAGCCCACATACCTGCCTTCCCACCATCTTTGATGTCCTACAGACCTAGCTATGGTTTGCTACTCTGTGACAACCATGGGACATCAGTCATACAACCATTTTTAATAATTTATTTTAAAACAAAAAATGGAAAAGGAAAATAAGAGATATGGACCAAAAGAATACACATACAACCTGGAAAATAACTACTTGTATGAAAAAAACATGAAAAGCAATATATTGCCCTCCCCCTCAAGGAGGGAAAGGGGACTGCTTACAAAATTACTCTGAAAAGGCCATTCTGTAATAAATAAATAAATAAGTAAAGATGTACAGACATTTGGAACAAAAGCTCCCAAACCTGTGTCATATTCTACAATAAATTCTCTGTGGATGGAGGGTGAAACGTAAGACAATCAGAGACGACTGAGCTGGAATGGAATATTTATAAGCCTTGGGAGGGATGCTATCTTCCTCAGCTTTAAAGCACTCGGGAAATGAAAAAATGGAAAGACTGACAGTTCCACATTCAGACGAATTTAAAGTGCCTGACCAAGCCATAGGAAGAGATCTGTAGAATTCAAATAAAGAGGAAAAAAAGAAACAAGTTCCGGAAGGAGATTTGACAAGCAAGGGGTTAATTTTGCAACTACCCTTGATATCGTTCACATGTATTAGGAAAATGGTTTTCTCAAGTGCAGTTAGAATGAAAACAACTGGAGTTCTGCTTAAAACTCTAATAAAATCCATCTACTTTAATCCGCTCCCCAAACACAATCCTTGGAAGAGTTTTGAGGGGACTTAACACAGGATGCCACTCACTGGGAGACCACTTCCATAGAAGAGAAGATGTTGGAACCCCAGGCAGTTCTCTCTCCTGCACCCCAGGGCTCATTTTTGGAGAAGCTTATTCCAAAAAATAGCTCCTTGCCACTCTTTGATAGGGGGGACTAATTTGCAGACAACACAGATTAATTTGGTCACTTTTTGTGTTGCACTCAGAACTTGCAAAGGGTGACTTTATCTTGTATAGCCTGGGGCAATTCTCCAAATCACCCCAAATTCCACTTTCAGATTTATCCCCCAAAGAGTTTCCAAAAATAAACAAGAGAATATGGGATAGCACTATTCAATAAAATTTTTAACCTCCCTCACTGCATCTAATTGCCTTGCATATAATATTCATCTTTACTTTTAATTATAGTTATTATCTTATGTGTGTGTAAGTCAGGGGACAGCTTGTAGGAGCTGGTTCTCTCCTTCCATTAGGTGGGTTGCAGGAATGAAACTAAGGTCACTGGGCTTGGGAGCAAGTGACTTTACTACATGCACCGTCTTGCCAGCCCACATATTGTAATCAGACATATTGCACTTCTATTATAGTTTCACGGAATTCTGCAGACATATTTTGACTTAGTTGAACTTTTATTTTATTGAAACAGAACATAGACTATTTCATATCACTTCTGTATTCCCTGTTTTTCTGAACAACAATGACTCAGGTGCCATTTCTTGTTTTGTTTGTTTGCTATTACTTTATTTAACAAACCTCTCTGTGTGCACACGTGTGTGCAAAAGTGTGCATGCACAGATGGAGGACAAAGATCCATGTTGAGTGTCCTCTGTGAGTTCCCACCTTACTATTGAAGACAGGGTCTCTCCCTGGATCCAGAATTCAGCAAATGTCTCAACTGGTTTGTCAGCAAAATCTGGAGGGCTCTCTGTTCCCACTCCCTCGACGGTACGGTTACAGATGCATGCCTCCATTCCCAGATCTGGGTGCGTGTTGTGGATCTGAATTCAGGTCTTTGTGTTTACCCACTGAGCCATCTCCCCAGCCCTGGCTTTACTTTGTTTCTCTGGTGTGCAGGGTCTTGCATCAATCGGACACAAGATAGAGCTATTTGGAAAGAGGAAACCTTAATTGAGAAAAGGTCCCCACCAGTTGACCTGTAGCGACGTCTGTGGTGCATGCTCTTGACTGATGACTGATGTGGGAGGGCCCAGCTCACTGTTGGTGGTGTCACCCCTTGTCTGGCCCTACTATAAGAAAATAGGCTGAGCAAATGCAAGCAAGCCAGTAAGCAGCATTCCTTCATGGTTTCTTCTGTAATTGTGGGCTGTTAAGGGTCTTGATAAGATGCAATAATAGATATAGATAGAGAATAATAAGAAAGCCTACCGTAACTCCCACCTTGGCTTCCCTCAGTGACAGATGATGATCTGGGCTTGTAAGTTGAAGAAACGCTCCTTACCCATGTGGCTTTCAGTCAGAGTGTTTTTTGACAGCAACAAACAGGAAATGGGAACACCCAGCAACACGTCTGTTACCCCCTCCACACGCACCCGAACTCACTCCCTTTCTTTCTATTTCAAACCCAAAGAGTTTACTTTCTGCTGCCTAGTGGAATCTGACTTTGTGTTGGCTTGATGGTCTGCAGGTAACCACAACCGCAGTGAATTCATTTGCACGGCAGCCAACTCCTGTCCACATGACAGCACACTTCTCCCCATTCCTTACCCCCTTCCGCCATGTTCCCTAGGCCTTGGATGATGGGTGATACAGGTGCATTTTCCCCTCTCCATTTTTCCAGCTTCTTTTATCACTACTTATCCAAATGATTTCCTCAATGCTATTTCCCAACCCTTTGCAGACTTGCCTATTTTTGCTCAATTTTAAACTTATGGGATTTATTTTGATTATGGTTATTTCTGTAACAGAAATGTTCTCATTTTGTAAACAAAAGAAGCCTGTGTTCCCTGGAAGTCAATTATAGTTTTAAAGCCTAGAGTCTCTTTGCTTCCTCCGAATGCCATTTGTTATTATTGTTAAGGTTTCTTCCTCCCCCCCCCATTGTTGCTGTTTGCTTATTTGTTGATAATGGACTCTTTGAAAGGATGTCTGGGGCGTTTATCTCTCTTGTCTCAGAGTAAGTGTGCTAGGACTGGGAAAATGATTTAGTCAGCGCCGTGCTTTGCTTGCAAGTTGAGGACCTGAGTCTGGCCCTAAGGACCCACACAGGAACCCAGGTGTGGTGGGCACACCTGTAGTGGGGCACTCAGGAAGAGGAGACAGGAGGCTCCCTGGGGTTTGCTAGCTAGTCGGCCTAGTAGAGGTGAGCCGTGGTCCCAGGAACAGATCCTGCCTCAAATAAACAAGTGGAAAACTCCTGAGAAACCAGACTTGAGATTGAGACATCATCCGCAAACACACACACACACACACATACACACACGCACGCACACATGCACACACATACACACATCGCAAACAAAAAATGAGCAATGCCGTATAAAGATGAAGTTTAACAACAGGTTGAGTCACCCCTGCTGTCATCCATTGGCCTCTTCCTTAAGTCGGCTTGGTTTCTGCCAAGTGGATTCTGTAACTTTAACACACAGAAGTGTGAGAGCCTGGAGAGGTCACATGGCTGGAAAGTTTCTCCATTGAGTATATTATTTTTTTGTTTGTTAGTTTGTTGGTTTGTTTTTTTGAGACAGGGTTTCTCTGTGTAACAGCCCTGGCTGTCCTGGAAGTAGCTCTGTAGATCAGGGTGCCCTTGAACTCACAGAGATTTGCCTGCTTCTGCTTCCTGAGAGCTGGGATTATAGGCATACGTCACCACCACCCAGATATTGAGTATATTTTAACGTAAGCTACCTCTATAAACTAGTGTTTGGAGGGCAAAGGAACAGGTTCTGGCTATGCAGATGTGAAGGCAGGTGTCCTGGACAGCTTTAATTGTCACCTTGATAGAGCCTAGAGCCCTAGGAGAGGAAAGCCTCAATTGAGAGACCACCCAGATCAGATTGGCCTGTGGGAGGAGACATGTCTGTGGAAGGATTGCTTTAATTAGTCATTGATATAGGTAGGAGAGCCCAGCCCACTGTGGGCAGCACCATTCCTAGACAGGTGGCCTTGGGTTGTATCTAACTAAGTATGAACATGCCCATAATCAAGCAAGTGATGTACCTCATGGTTTCTGTTTTGAGCATTTCTGTTTTGAGCTCTTCCCTTGGATTTCTGTCCTGACTTCCTTGGATGATGAATTGTAACCTGGAAGTGTAAAATGAAATAAGCCCTTTCCTCCCCAGCTGATTTTGGTCAGAATGGTTAATCATAGCAACAGAAAATAAACTAAAACAATAGAAAATAGGGACATGACTACAATCCTCCCATTCTTACCCACGTCCAGTCATAAGAAAAAACCTGTCTTTTCCTGTCCAGGTCCTGGGTGGCTTTTCTTCCAGAAATCATATGACCATCCTGTCTTCATTTGGAAGTAGAGATAATACTTGGCCTGGTAGCTATGACAACAGCTTGAGCAAAAACACAGTGATCGATGATAGATAGCTAGGTCTGTGGTAATAGTAAGCAAGTTAGCATTTCCTAACAGAAGTAGGGAGTGGAGGCTTTTGAGACCATCATCAGGGATCCTGGCCATCGCTCTTCCTGGCTCCCCACCAGCTGCGAGGGATCTTGAGAGATGCTAGACTATCTAAGAAGTGGAAGACGAAGGTGTGTCTTCCATGATGCAGCATCTATTGAGGTTTCCATCTACTATGAGATGGGCTTTGGTGGTACAGCTGCTCTGGGGTCATTCATGGCCCTGTAAGTCACCTGTCACCTGTGCTCTGAAATTAAACCCAAAAAACTCATCAGTTGACCAAGTTGGAGTTCAATAGAATCATTATTTGGTCTGGTGTGATAGTCCTACCTAAGATGAGGAGACATTGTTCATGTCATGTCTCCCCTGGAAAGCGATTGCAACAATGGGTCTCTGGAGATCTGATCAGGTTGTATTCTTCTGCTCTAACAGTCTGGTGAGGGGTAGTTTTAACTATCAACTTGACAATGTAGAATCAATCACCTTAGGAGAAAAATCTATTGAGGGACTTCTTGTATCAGGTTGGCATGTGTGTGAGTGTCTTGATTGTTAATTGAGGTGGGAGGGCCCACCCTGAATATGAGTGACAGTATTTTTGGGGCTGGACTCTGGGTATATAAAAGTAGCTGAGAACCACCAGCAAGCAAATAAGGTAGATAGAATGTATTTTTTTATATTTGTTCTTGACTATGGATGTGACATGACTAGTTGCTTGAGTCCCTGTCTGAAATCCTCTGAAATGACGCACTGTGCCTTGGAATTATAAGCTAAAGAAATCCTTCTTCCTTAAACTGCTTTTTGCAAGGGTATTTATCACAGCCATAGAAATAAAACTAAAGAAAACCTCTGTGCATCTCACATGGGAAGTTAGGTCTCAGTTTCTCTATCCATCTGCCAACTACCATTTATGCATCCTCTTTCCATCTTCCAAAGTCCTGTAGGTGCTTGCTGAGTGATGCCACCAATTGTCTTAGTTAGGGTTTCTATCATTGTGAAGAGACACCATAATGATGGCAACTCTTATAAAGAAAAACATTTAATTGTGGTGGCTTGCTCACAGTTTCAGAGGTTCAGTCCATCATCATCATGGTGGGGAGCCTGGCAAGACGCAGGCAGAAGTGATGTCGCAGTTGTAGCTGAGAGTCCTACATTTCGCAGGCAACAGGAAGTCGACTGAGACTCTGGGTTGTATCCCGGCCACAGGAAACCTCAAAGTCCACCTCCACAATGATTCCCTTCCTTCAACAAGGCCAATAAAACCCCACCTCCTAATAGGGCCACTCCCTAACTACGGGGTCAATTACATTCAAATTACCACACCAATGATCTTACTTAGTTTTCTCTTTCTGTGCTCTGAGCCTCTTTCCCATCATTTTAGCAGCTTTAGAAGGAACCAGAAGTGAATGTGGGTTCACTCCACCAAGCTACACCACTCAGAGATGCTGAGACTTTCTACTGCAGAGAACCACACCCAAAGTTTGCTTGCTGTCCTCTTGGTCTGGTCCATTCTTATCCTACTTTCCTCTTTAGATGTTTCATCCCACATATCCTTCAAGCTTTCCTTAGCTTGGGGATATCACCTCAAGCAAGAGATGCTCAGACCCTCCCTCCACTCCCTGTGTGTACAGTTGCCATGGCTACTGTAGGCTACTGTTCTCCAGGAATGGCATGCGTGTTGCTCCCTTGAATTCTCCCTGCAAGAGAGTGGTGTTAGATGGGATGGATTAATGTTCCATCATTGGGAGGAGAGGCTCACAAGGCCCCACTTTTCCCTGAGGATCTATTGGCAGTTAGTGGTTGCTGGGGAAGGGAGGCATTTTCTTTGGTAGTATTGCCACTGGAGGCTACCCATGCTCCTGTAAATAACCTCAAGTAAACTGATTGTGCACCAAGCATTGATGGTCTGACATTAGTGCCTAGGATGGTTAATCTCAACTGCCATCTTGATGGGATTCCAAAGATTATAAAAAACAATTCTCATGACACATCTGCAAAAGAGTTTCTAGACAGAGTTCACTGGGGTGGAAAGACATAGCCTGAATGTGGGTGGTGTCATCTCATGAACTGGGTTTCTGTACTGAATAAAAACAAGAAAGTGAGGTGAGCATCAATATTCCTCTCTCTCTGTCTCTCTCTGTCTCTCTGTCTCTGTCTCTGTCTCTGTCTCTCTCTCTCTCTCTGTCTCTCTCCCCTCTCTGCTTCTATTCGATGTGACCAGGTGCCTCACACTCCTGCCACCATGCTTTCCCTATGATGATGATCTGTACCCTTGAACTGTGAGCCAAATGAATTCTTTCTCCCTTAAATGTCTTCTTATTAGACATTTTGCCACAGCAACAAGAAAAGTCTTTATATCTCGAGAGAACAGACATTTGTCAAGCTCCCCAGAAAACATCATGCCACAGGGTCCCATACCACAGGTCACCTTTCACTGAAATGACGGCCTTGCTTGCCTGTTTCCCTCCCCAGACAAGCAGTCAGTCAACTAGGACTATGTCCCTTGCAAGATTTCATCTCCATGGTGCAGCCAATCACTGGATGCAGAATAGATAGTCATTGACATCTGTTCAGTTGAGCCATTTCTAATACACTGCATGTTGGAGGCTTTTCCAGTCTCATCAGAGAGTGAAACATAGGGCCGTGTTTATTTGCCAACATGGAAATAAGAAAGGCTAATCAGAAAGCACCAGGAAGTGAAAACCGCCAGATGTTTTCTGAGAACACAAGTCCAGGAAGACAAAATAGCATGCAGAGGGGGTGATGTATATTTTTCCCAGTGATTCAAAATGAATGTGCGCTTATTAGGCAGAGAGAGAGATTTAACGGGTTTCTCGGCTAATGCTGTAATTTTAAATCCATTTAAGATAATTTTCTTTATCTTGAATTTATTTTTCTCAGTAACCAGGATACTTAACTGATTTGCACAAAACCCATTTGAAAAAAAGAAATAATCTACCGCAAGCGAGGGCACATTCTAAATGGGAATAAAAAGGAGACATTTAAAATCTAAAGAAAATGGAGATTTGAGAAACCAGAGTGAGCTCTTACATAGTAAATAGGGACTTTTGAAGCTCTAGTTTAGATGGGGGAGGGTGTCAAGCCCACCCTTAGTGGAGGAGCTATTGGAATTTGGTGGCTGCTAAGGGTGGGAGAGTCACTATCCTTTTGGTATATGAACTTGTAGTGTTACCTGTGCCCCAGTGGCTGTCTCTGCACCCACATGCTTATGAGTAGAAGATATGATGTTTGGGACATGTTGAAGGAGATTATCTGGGGGAGTTTGAGGCTTGAAATGGAGAAAGATATGGCCATATTTCATTGTATACATGTATGAAATTCTCAAGAAAAATAAAAAAAGACCACTAACAACAACAAAAATGGAATTACTATAATTGTTTGAAAGTTAATAGTACAATTAGCTATCTAATGCTAGATAGACATAGAGAAGTTGTTCTCTATCTGTGGGATCTCTTTGGAGGTGGACCATCCGAAAACACGGCTATTTGCATTATGTTTCATAACAGTAGCAAAATTTCACTTATGAAATAGTCACAAAAATAATTTTATGGTTTGGGTAACCACACAAGGAACAGTATCCAAGGGTGGCAGCATTAGGAAGGTTGAGGACCACTGTGATAGAGCCTCCAATATATTTCCTTTGGACTCAAAACTTGGAAGTAAGTACCAGATCAATACATAGACACGAATGAGAAAAGATTGATCAGTATTACACACAACAATCAGATATTAAAAACAGCCTAAATTTCCAGTTATGGACAAAATGATCATAATGAGTTATATCAAAAGCTTATGGGGCTCAAGAGATGGCTCGAGGGGTAAAACAATCGCTGTGAAATCATGAGGATCCACGTTTGATCCCCAGGACCCATGAAAGTGCCAAGGCTGGGAGCATGCTCTTACAATCCCAGTTCTGGGAAGACAGAGGCAGGAGGATGTCTAGAGCTCACTGGCCAGTCAGCTAACCCAGCTGAATCATGAGCTTCATATTCAGTAAGAGACCCTGTCTCAAAAACTAAGGAGGAGAGAGGTAGGAGAGGATAGTTGACATCTACCTCTGTCTTCCATGTGTACATGAACATGCTTGTCTGTACACCTGCTACACACATGTGTACGCATAAGAATACAAACATTTACGCGTGTGCCTATGTTATGATGTCAAATAAGAAAACAAAACTGATACATCACTCATAATCTATAGAAAACAGACTCAATGATAATATTTTAGTGTTATCATGTATTAGTATGTGATAATATATAATATCAATATGCTAGGCATAGTGACTCATGTCTGTAATCACATCATCTGGTGGGGGGATATGAGGCAGGAGGATTGATTATGAGTTTGAGACTGACTTGGGCTACATAGTAAGTTTTAGCTAGCTTGAGCTACATGCAGGAAGACAGTGTCTTGAAAACCAATAAATAAAAAAAATAAAGTTCAACAGATAGAGGATAGACAGGTAGATGACAGATATAGGTAGGTAGATAAATAAATAAATAAATAATAAATAAATAAAAAATAAATAAATGATAGATGGATAGATGGATGGTAGATGATGGATAGAGAAAAGATAATAGACATCAAAACTTCAACAATTACTATGTTTAGGTAAGAATACCACGGTGGTATTTTAAATTTAAAAAATTTTATATTGAGAATCTTTCTATATTTTTAAAATTACTTTTATAACAGTTGTATTCTTTCTTTTCTGAGACAAAATCATGAGAATCTTTCTATACTCTTAAAATTACTTTTATAACAATTGTATTCTTTCTTTTCTGAGATGAAATCATGTAGACCAGGCTGGGTTCAAACTAACTACTTAGCCCAGGCTGGCCTCCTACCTCAGTCCTAAGTTCCTGATACTCCTGGCTCCACTTGTCAAGTACTGGATTCGGGGGTTGTGCCACCACTCCTGAAGTGTCTGTGATGGAGCCCAGAGCTTCATTCCAGAACTCACAGGAGGCAAGCATGATATCGTTTGAGCCACATCACCAGTCCTTAACTATTTAGCCAGTATTTCCTAAGTAATGAAAGTCCTTGATTGATTATAGAAGGGACAGTTCGAAATAAAAAAAATCCCTTTGTGGTTACAAATAGATGAGAAAGTATCACAGATTAAGACAAAGTTAGCCAGCCCCTTGCCAGGGCTCAGCTGTAACTTACTTAGTTGGACGATAATCTGGAATAGACCGATCCAAGGAGATCTTTTCACTGAGGTAGGAATTGTAGCCGTACTTCTCATGAGGTCCTTTGGCTTTTTCTTCTTCAGAGGGTGAAAGGGTGGCAGGAAGGCCTCCTTTGCCTCGCCCACCATACCCTTCGATGAGTCCAAGTGATTTAGATAAACCTACAAAGGAGGAGGAGAAAGAGTTACTCTAAGACACCTCCTCTAGATATATCATGTGACCTCCAACAGAGCTTCAATTAAGATTTTAACATATCTTAGCACATAAAAAATTATGACCTCAGTTTACATAGTCTGTATATATGTTTGGAGGATATGTATCCAGAGGTAGGGTCTGCTGTAGCCAGGGCTGATTTTGAACTCACTATGTAACTGAGGATGACCTTGAACTCCCACTCTTCTGCCTCCACGCCTCCTGTGTGCTGGCATTACAGGGCTGTACATCAAGTATCCAGTTCATGTGATAGTGGGGATATTTCTACGGAGAGAGAGGACCAGGCTATGCCAAGCTCTGGGGTTCACATCTGAATATTTACTGGGAGCCTCATGCTTCTTTTGAAGACAAAGACCACTGAGACTTGGAGAAATAAAAACCAAGAGGAAGCCAAGAAATGGAATGAATGTGGGACCTTATCCGTACCCATCTCCCCTTTCTCTTTGGGACAGTCACAGCCAGATTAGGTCTGCAGGGAGGGGAAGGTTCCAGGGACCTCACGGACTTAATAAATATCAGGGAACCACCAGGCAGCAGGTGGATGGGTTCAGTGTGGGGGCGGGGAGAATTGCTGCAGTTGAACTAGGAAAAAAAAACAGGTTAATTTCATCATGAGCTAAAAGCGCAAGCTAGGACTTGACGTGACTCTTTGCCTAATGGTTTTATTTAACTTCTATCTCAATGGCAAAGGGAAACACAACATGCTTGAGAACAAATTGCAAAGAAGAGAAAAATGCCCATAAGTATGATAACCAACAATACACAAGGAAGGAGCCCTCCATGGCAACCGTCTCTGAGCAGCTGTAGTCCCCAGGATGTTGGGAGGTCCCTATCCATTGTCGTAGAATCCCATAAAGACCTCGAAGAGTAAGCACAGATGGCAGAGCTGTGAGAGGTTAAATTACTTAGCTAGGAAAATGTGTGCTTATGGCTCTCATTGGTTGTAAATATACAAGCCATTGATTATACACACACATTCTGGAGTCCTAGGAATTGAACCAGGGCCTTTGACACACAATTTTTTTTTATCACTGAATCACATACTCAGTTTCTTTCTGGAGGATTCTAGGCAGGCACTATACTGCTGGTCCAGGTCCCTAGTCCTTCACCAGGTGATTCCACACGACTGCTTGCCCACTGAGCCACATCCCCAGCCCTTCATTTCCATGACGGACAGCAAGAATATAGATCACTTTAGTTTTAAGAGCAGGCAGCTACTGATCTCAAGTGGACCCAAATTTCACAGGAAGACATCCTTGGGCAAGTCAAAGCCAATGATTCTTCTTGGGCCATGTAAGATTCAGCATCTCAAGTCACCAAGGTGCACCATCTCTTCCAGGCATTGCTGCAAATGGGAATGCATTCGTGCAGCGACAAAATCAAAGCAGCTTGGCTCAGCCCAGGGCAGCACTGTGCGACCTGTGAATGGTTCCTATGGTTCTCAAACTTGGACTCTCAGCTCTTAGCCCCCATCCCAGCAGACTCCCCATCAACTGAGATCTTCCCTTCTTGCCTACGTCCTCCTCATCAGTCTCACACTCCACTTTGACACAGACAAAAGACCCAGACAGCATCATCTTCGCCATGCTCAAACAGCTGCCTTAGTCAAACTCAGGCACTTAGGTTTGATTTTAAGACCCTCTGGTGCCAAGGCAAGGCAGTGCACACAAGGCAGTGCACACAAGGCAGTGCACACATGGCAGTGCACACAAGGTAGTGCATACAAGGCAGTGCACACAAGGCAGTGCACACAAGGCAGTGCATACAAGGCAGTGCACACAAAGGCAGTGCACACATGCCATTCCATTACCCAGGACGTGGAGACAGGAGGAGCATGACTTCAGTTTCCTGGCTCAGAAAAATAAATAAATAAAACAAAATCACTAGGGACGGAGCATTACTAGAGGAATGGAAAATGGAAAAGAACTGAGCAATTATTCAACATGCCAAACACAGTGATCATAAGACCAAGGGGCTTACTCCTGGGTGTACATCAAAGCAAAATAAATATGTATATTCACACAAAACTCAAACCAATGGCTCATAGCTGGTTACCCAAATGTAAGCAAATTGTAATGTTGGTACACAGTGGAGTACTAGGCAACAAAGAGAATAAAGTGTCCATGCATGGTGGTCCATATTGCTACATATAGTAGATAAATAGGCAGACAGAGATACCTGTCTAGATGATGGACACAACTATATATTATTTATAGATAGATGATAGATATGAAAGATGATAGATAGATGATATAATAGATAATAGAAGATAGATAGATAGATAGACAGACAGACAGATAGATAGATGTTGGACATATAGATATATGGTGGATAGAGAGATGATAGATGATAGCTATGACAGACAATAGCTAAATAGGCAGATAGGTGATAGATGACATATGATAGATAAATAGATGATTGACAAGCAACAGAAAAATAGAAGACAGATAATAGATAAGTAGATAGATATGTGATTGACAGGTAGATAAATAATATAGATATATAAATACAGATACATGATCAACAGGAGATTAGGTAGCTATGTAGATATATAGATAGATTGATGATAGATGATAGAGCTGATATATATATATATAGATGTGCATACACAGATATGTGTATGTAAATATGTGTATATACATATAATTATATATACATTTGCATGCACATATATATACATATATATAAGAAGGAAGGCAGGATCCTTGGGTACAGCAGAGCCACATGGTCTCCTGAGAGATGGGATTACAGGACACTTCCAATAGCTGAATACTGCAGATCTATAAAACACCCTCACAAAGCCATAAACACACAGCTTGTGAAAAATAGCCATTCTGTTCCTAACAAGACAAAATGTAAGGGTGCACATAAAAACTTTCCAGCAAAACAAAGAAACACTCAATAAAATGATTTTAAATTGCATAAAATGCAGAGCCATGCTTGTAAGAAAGGGAAACTCCTGAATGAGTTAAAAAGAAAATGGAGACAGTCTGTCAAGAAAGGAAAGATGAGTTAATCATTGACTAAAGGTTGATGTATGGGAGGGGACTCCAAGTTCCCCAGAGAAATAAAACTGAAACAGGGATATCTGTAAAAATCGGGATTCCATTAGAGAGTGTACTTAGAAAGAAGCATGGATTGTTGCTGTTATTATTATCATTATCATTATTACTATAGTAAAAGAACTGGGCAGGTATCTGGCTCAATTATAGAATACTTGTCTATAATCTGTCAGTTAGGGGCTGGTGGTATATCTCAGTGGTAGAACACCTGCCTAGAATCCCCCAGAGAGGCTGGGGGCATGGTCCTTTGGAAAGTATCAGCTCAGAACTCCTCAGTGAGGGGCTGGGCATGTAGCTTAATGGTAGCACACCTGCCTAGAATGCCTCAGTGAAGGAATGGGGGCACAACCCGCTGACCAGACAACCTAGCCAAATTGGTATACTTTAGGCCCCAGTAAGAGACCCTGTCTCTAAAATCAAGGTTCATAGCACCTCAGGAATGATGATCAAGGCTGACCTTTGCCATTCACATACAACCACATGTACATGAACATGCACATACACATATACATGCAAAATAACAGAAATAAAATTAAGAATACATGTCCATTCAATTAAGGGCATGCAGGGAACTAGGTTCCTAATGCAATGCCCCCCTACACACACCGAGGCATGATTTCTTCCCAGGATGAAACACTCCCGCTTAGCAACCTCACACACACACACAAAACAACACCATGCCACCCAGCACAATGTGACAGCTATGAGTTACATATTTCGTGGTCCATGTGTTCCCATTTTCCCCCCAATTTCATCTGCCAGAGAGATGCAACAAGGCAGCACAAATTTCCGCAGCATTTTAATGTGTTTACTTAGCACGCTCCCAGAAACCATTGGCAAAGACAAATAAGAGTTCAAGTCCAAGGATGAAGGCCATGTTAGTCTTCGGCCCAGGATGTTGCCACTGGAATCTATTGAGATGACCTCACTGTATTAGTCACTTCCTCGCTGCTGTGAGGAAGGAACCTAACCAACGCAACTCAAGGAAAGAAGGGTTTATTCTGACTTAGAGGCTGAGCGTAGACTCTGCCAGGAAGTGAAGGCATGGTGGCCAGAATGTGAGGCAGCTGGACACATGGCATCCCCAGGAAACAGAGGGAGATGCATGCTGGTGCTTGGCCCACTTTCTCCTTTCTAGTCAGTCTGGGACTTCATCCAATGGGATTGTAGTATCCACATTTAGGGAGGGTCTTACTTTCTCAATTAACCCAATCTAGAAACCTCATCACAGATACGTCTAGAAGTGTGTCTCCTAGGTAATTCCAGATAAGGTCAAGTTGACCTGACTGTCAATATCAACCAATGCACACACACACACACACACACACACACACACACACACACACAC